>SJYX01017175.1:13076-97559 GCA_006410675.1 Oreotragus oreotragus
CCTTGGACTGCAAGGAGATCCAACCAGTCCATTCTGAAGGAGATCAACCCTGGGATTTCTTTGGAAGGAATGATGCTAAAGCTGAAACTCCAGTACTTTGGCCACCTCATGCGAAGAGTTGACTCATTGGAAAAGACTCTGATGCTGGGAGGGATTGGGGGCAGGAGGAGAAGGGGACGACTGAGGATGAGATGGCTGGATGGCATCACGGGCTCGATGGACATGAGTCTGAGTGAACTCTGGGAGATGGTGATGGACAGGGAGGCCTGGCGTGCTGCGATTCATGGGGTCGCAAAGAGTCGGACACGACTGAGCGACTGAACTGAACTGAACTTATGGCAAAACGAATACAATATTGTAAAGTAATTAACCTCCAATTAAAATAAATAAATTTATATTAAAAAAAAGAAAAAGAAAATTAGGGCAGTTATCCGTGAATCTGAAGGCCAAAGCTGTCTTTCATTTTATTTCTAATGGTGCTTCCTTCCATTTGGTTACCCTGCGTCATCACTGTTGCCTGTGGGCCTTCTCCAGTTGCTCTGGGCAGGGGCTACTCTTCCTCGAGCACATGGGCTTCTCATGGGTGGCCACTCTTGTTGTGGCTCACAGGCTGTAGGCACGCAGGTTCAGTAGTCACAGTGCCTGAGTTTAGTTGCTTCACAGCATGTGAAATCCTCCTGGGTTAGGGATCAGACCCAAGTCCCCTTCATTGGCAGGTGGTTTCTTTCCTGTGCCATACTTTGTACAGTTACGTAATGATTTTCTGTTTAAAAAACTTATTAGAATGAGAGTGGAAAAAACTGTTACCTTTTCCAATAGTCTTTGCTTATTGTATTTTTGCTTATATACATGGATAACAAGCTTAAAATATATTTCTTATTAAATCTAATTGTGAACATTTGAGTGTACAATATTATCTAACACAAGATTCCAAGTTAGGCATCTGAATTTAGGGTCTAGCCTCAAAACAGTGAGACCTTAGGCAAGTCCCCTAGACTCTTTCAACTTAGTTATGTTGCTTATAAAATTTAGATAATACTACTCTCTAATTCTCAGGGTTGTGTTAGGAATTAAATAAGATGCCTACAAATCCCTTAGAATAGTATCTTGAAGACAAACTATTCCTTCATCAAACTGAGACATTCTAAATACCATGAAAATGCTTCACTTCTAGATCTTTATAGAGCTTTTTGTAGCAGGAATAGTCTTAGAATCTTTTTAAACAGTCAAAATTAATTTTTTTCTTTTTGCCACCTGACATTTAAATCTTTCATTATATCTACATAAGTGGACATTTCCTTACCTCTAGAGAAGCTGTACTGCTTTGTAAGCATAAAACAAAATTAGTCTTACATGGCATTGAGTGATCCCAAATCCAATCGCTTGACAAAAACTAGCTTGTGTCTACCTGTGCAGGATAATCTGTTTATGCTGCATTGAAATATCAATTTAGAAATGCCACTTTCCTTGAGCAGCAAGTAATTATCTGGAAGAAACATATTTTATCACTTCCCATGGCTGGTATCAGGCAGCAAATCTTCCATCCCCAGCACATGATCCCATGTTTCCTTACAAATTATGCTGCCGAGCAGTACTGTACCTTAACACTTTTAAATAAGATCTTGACACTTGTGTCATTGTGCAGGCTCGGATCTGGGTGACAGGATTTTTTTTTCCCCTTAATTTAAATGCACTATTTTTCATCAAATGACAAAGCATACATTATGGTCTCCATTCTAACCAAGGTTCTAAAGGCTATTTCAATTTGACTAGAGCAGTTTTCTGCCAAATGGCTACTCCAGGTTGCACTGTGAACATTACCCACCAGAAAGCACAGAGTTGATGAGAGTGCACTGTCAACTATCCTGCACATCGATATGGGGGTTATTTGATTTGAAATTGGATTCTAGCCTTCCTTGATCTGTTGTATAAATGGAGAAGCACGTGTTGAAGAAATTCCTACGAAGTTTATGAAGAATGTGATATGCTTCCATCCCCTAGAGTTTGTCTTTTACTTTGTTGGTCTCAAGCACAAGTTTTTATCTCAGTGATACATATTCAAAGCTAAAAAGAGAAGAGGTTTTCTTTCTTTCTTTAAATGGAAAGAAAACTTAGGAAAAATTATTCTATGCATGAATATCTTCTGTGATACGAGTTGGGCACAAGTTGCAGACTTTTGTTGCAGAGTGGCTTTGCGACCCTTCTTTAAACATTTAAGACTGAGTTCAGAAGTTCACTGAATATGATGAGACATGATTCTTAAGTATGGGGCCTTCAAAAAAAAAAACTCTTCTAAATATATAATATTCTCAGCGAGACATGTCAGTCATTGTCAAGATGAAAGTCGTTTAAAGGCTAAGTTCCTGGTAAACTGTATCTGTGTTTTAGGGGTCTATTCACAAAGCAATACCTTAGCAGTATGTGTTGAGCATACAAAAATATATCATTTTATTATGGGACATACTGAACTCTGGATATTGTGATGTGAGTAAGGGAGGGAGGGAGTTTGCTATGCAAGTTACATGCTTATCACCAGTATGTGGACAGCCCTAAGGGCAGCACAGAGAACTTCAGAGAGAACATATTAAAAGGGCATGGGGGACGCATCATTTTTGACCCACATAAAAGGGCCTTTGTGTCGATCTCATGAGCACAGGATTTTATTTTTGAGTGGATAAAGATGTGTGGTTTCTTTAAAATTAAAGGTATACTGGTAACACTTTCAGTAAATGGCAAAATAATTATGAGTGTATTTGGTTCAGTATAAAACGTTTATCACTGTGAATAGCTTTGGCATCAGGGCAGCTGTAATAGGCAATCCCACAAGAATACCTTTGTAATTTAGCATTAACTGATGTTCCTTCATTGTAATGGCATTGATAAGTTAAAAGACACCGAACTGAAGAAGGAAAATAAAATGCTTTGACTGGTCCTTTATAGCTTCTGCCAGTGACAGGAGAAAAATTCAGCTGTAAAGTAAAGCAGAGAGTGCCCAGTTTTTAAGAATGAAAATGAGAGTGTGTACTGGTTGTGTTTGTGTTTAAATGTTTATGAGTGTACAGAGATTAAAATCTAGTGTCTAACTTAGAAAAATGGACTGTTCCTAAATGTTTTAGAATAACTTTTCTTTTTTACTGCACGTGTGGTAGATTGATTACAAAATAGCTCCAATTCGTCATTCTTTCTGGCATCCACAACTTTTGTGATATGATTTTGCTGTTCCTCCCATCAAATGGTTAATTCTGTTTTTTCCTCTGGGCAAGCCTTGGAACTTGCTTTGGCCAAGAGAAGGTAATGGAAGTAACCATCTCCAGTTCAGGAGCTTCCCTGATAGCTCAGTTGGTAAAGAATCCACCTGCAATGCAAGTGACCCCAGTTCGATGCCTGAGTCAGGAAGATCCCCTGGAGAAAGGAAAGGCTACCCATTCCAGTATTCTTGGGCTTCCCTTGTAGCTCAGCTGGTAAAGAATCCACCACAATGCAGGAGCCTGGGTTAAATCCCTGGGCTGGGAAGATCCCCTGGAGAAAGGAAAGGCTACCCACTTCAGTATTCTGGCCTAGAGAATCCCAGGGACTGTATAGTCCATGGGGTCACAAAGAGTTGAATACGACTAAGTGACTTTCCCTTTACTTTAACTACCGCCAGCTTTTTGTCCAGGCTTCTACTGGCTGTATTGAAACCCACTTGGCTGCCCTGTGAACAACCTGGGTCAGCCTATGGGAAGATGAGTTGCAGGAAGCAAGGACCAAGTAGCCCAACTGGGGTCTTCCTAGAAGAGTCAAGCTCTAGTTAATCTGCTGACTAATCACAAATTACTGAACAAACTCAGACAGGATCCTGGAGTTTAACTCAAATAGCATCAAGCTTCTGATGTAAAGCCAATATTCCTGCATACTAAATTCTAGACTCTTTATATATTGTCCTTGTTCCACTAGCTTTGTGCCCTAAATGTCCTTCCCAAAGGTCCAAAGTGGACTCATCCTTCAAAGCTTACATCATATACTCTTCCTCCACAAAGTCTTCTCTGATTTCCTCTGCCTATCCCTCAGAAAGTCCTAGAATTTTAGTTTTACCTGTACAATGCCATGTATTATTTTTCCCCTGTATTTGTTTATGAGTATTTTTCTACCCCTCCAAAAAGCAGAGTTGGCATTCTATCCATCTTTGTTACCCTCAAATCATCATGTAGTGCCTTGACAAAAGCAAACAATCAACAAATATTTGAATGGATAAATGTGATGGCATACAGACTAAGAAACTGCTCTGAATCCCAGCCTCCCTCTCTCCATTCTTATTGTTATTATAAAGAGTTGTTAGGCTGTTCACAGAGCATTTAAATAAATATAAAGTTTTAATTCTCTTATCACTGCTATTATATTTTGCTTTTTCCCATGCATTTTGCATTTATACAAAATTTTTATTCTCTGTAAAACAGAATGTTTTAAGTTTTTTGAATACATAATAGCAGTAAAAACAACACAAAATTTACTTGGCTTGCTAAACTTTTAGAAGAAAATTACCTTTTCAAAGTTTATTAATTTTATTTGACCCTATTCTTTTAAGTTTCTAGATTTTTCCTTCTGCTTCTTCATTCATAAATTGTGTCTAGAGAGCTAAGTTTTTGAACTTCATAAGTATAAATTTATTTCTATTTCAATTGTACATCTACAAGTATAAAGAAAGGTATTAGGCAACCTTAGGCCACGGGTGGAGGAGCCTGGTAGGCTGCAGTCCATGGGGTCGCTAAGTGTCGAACACGATTGAACAACTTCATTTTCACTTTTCACTTTCATGCATTGGAAAAGGAAATGGCAACCCACTCCAGTGTTCTTGCAGTTCACAGAGCATTTAAATAAATATAAAGTTTTAATTCTCTTATCACTGCTATTATATTTTGCTTTTTCCCATGCATTTTGCATTTATACAAAATTTTTATTCTCTGTAAAACAGAATGTTTTAAGTTTTTTGAATACATAATAGCAGTAAAAACAACACAAAATTTACTTGGCTTGCTAAACTTTTAGAAGAAAATTACCTTTTCAAAGTTTATTAATTTTATTTGACCCTATTCTTTTAAGTGTCTAGATTTTTCCTTCTGCTTCTTCATTCATAAATTGTGTCTAGAGAGCTAAGTTTTTGAACTTCATAAGTATAAATTTATTTCTATTTCAATTGTACATCTACAAGTATAAAGAAAGGTATTAGGCAACCTTAGGCCACGGGTGGAGGAGCCTGGTAGGCTGCAGTCCATGGGGTCGCTAAGTGTCGAACACGATTGAACAACTTCATTTTCACTTTTCACTTTCATGCATTGGAAAAGGAAATGGCAACCCACTCCAGTGTTCTTGCCTGGAGAATCCCAGGTAAACTAGGGTTTGGGTAAATCCCCTGGGTAAACTAGGATACTTTGTCCATTTTCTCAGTCACTACAGAAAATATTAGAGTTGGATCAACTCTAGTCCCTATCATTGCTGCTCCAAAATATGAGTAAAATATTTCTCCCTTTGTCCATTGCCAGTGAGAACCTAGAAGTGTCTGCATTACCGTTTCCCAGATTTATGTCTGTGAACCATCAGAAGCCTGAGGATATATAAAACTTTCTAAATATTGTACTTTCATTCTTGTTATAGTTTGAAAGCACACACATGCAATTTTAAATAGTTTTAAGTAGGAAACATCTATTTTGCTAAAATAATTAATAAAACAAGCTACATTAGTTTATTTAAGACTTTGAATTTTAACTGGTATTTCTAGGTCTCTTGGGTCTAATGGACAGTCTCACAAGTTCAAGATAAATTGTCCCTTTAGAAGTGGTTCATTTATTCCTTAAATCTGAGAAGCTCTGGTCTATAGCCTAAGTGGATAAATTTTACTAAAATGACTCAGACAGAAACCACATCAATTTATTCTTTCAATTAAATAAGGCTTTATTATCTACTATGGGCCTGGCCTGATTGACCCTGTTGTCATGGAGCTTTCAATACCATAGGCAAAACTGACAATAAACAAATAAACCAATAAATCGATAGATTGTTCGAATTGGTCGTGCATGTAGATAAAGTGACAGGCAGTTTTAAGACCAACCTTAGGACCACTGGGGTGAGTTCAGTGGGTGATGGGATTCTGTGCCAGAGGGCAGGTATTTGCTTAGCATGATTTGAATAAATGGCTTAAATAACTTGGACCACCTAGGAATTCTAATCCTCAGGCTTGGGTGCAATTATAGCCTACTAATATTCCATCTCACATGATCATGAAGAGCAAGTGTTAGAGTCTCTACACTCCCTTCACCCCAAATTAACCTTTTCTGAGACTTCATTATTTAAAGAGTGACCAAAATTTATGACTGGGAGGTTAGAGAAAAAGGGAGTAAGGAGTCTCTTTTCTTTCTTAGTAGTCTCAACTGAGTTACTGAAGGCAAGATCTATGATTCTGGAAGTCTTTATCAGTTTCTCTTTTTTCTGTTTCTTTTGTTTTTCTTTTCTATTTTTATTTACTTTCTTTTCCTTGCCCATAGGTCTATCTTACCGCATCTAATGGAATGATTAAAGAACATCATCCATGGTAAGCACACTGAAAGTTAATCAGGAGTAATTGCTATTATACTTTTCCCCTCTTTCTTATCATGTCACACACTCAATAGAAGTAGCTGCATCACAGAGTAAAATATAGGTATGCTGTGGTATACCATAAAAGAAGTCAATACAGCTGTTCCAGAGGGATTATATTTTAAAGATGGACAGTCCATTACTAGGGGTTTATAAAAACCACCCTCATCTATTTGGTAAAAAACAATGAGACCTCTAATATTTATCATTCAGACTTCAGCATCATCAAACTGTCAAGTTACAATTAAAACAATAAAAATGCTATCAAAAGTAGAAAACTGTAATATTGCCAAAGTTTGCTCAGATAACAAAAATAGTTCAAAAGTTCAGCAGAGCTTGTGATAGACACTATACAAGTATTTGTGTGCCCTGCACAATGGAAAATGTTATATTTTACATTTTCTATGTAATGTTAAATCAAAATCAAAAAGTTAAAAGATGGGAAGGAAAAGGTCAAATTTCTTACTCAGCTTTTAGCTTTCCTATCATTGCAGTCTAAAACCATCTAGTAAACAGTATGCCTTAAACTTCTTGTATGCCTAAAAACAAAATGATCATACGTGTATGCCTGAAAGCAAAATGATTCATAAGAGCAATTTCCTTCAGATAGAAAACTACATTCTTAAATTAAACCCCAACTTTGACTTACAATTTCAAAATTATATAATAATTTCCTCAAATAGATCATTGTTTGGTTGTTTTTTTTTTCTTTTACTTCCAAAGGAAAGCAAGAAAGGATGATCTCTCCCTAAATTTGTTTCTTTGGTTTGTTATATTTATTTATTTTATTACCTGAAGTGACTATTAATTTCTTGCTTTCTTTGTATTAGTAAGCATATCCAGATCAATGAGTACAGTGCTCTTCATATGTGTTATAATATTTGCTTTCAAAGGTGTGGAGAGATCTTTGAAGAGTTGTCAATTTGGTGGATTTCTTTTATGTACAATTCAATTTTACTGTATTTGGTTGATATTTGTAGTGGGGGTCTGGAACAAGAAAGCTTAGGTCCATGTAATGAATTAAGGATGCAGAGGAAATTTATTTTATTACCTGAAGTGACTATTAATTTCTTGCTTTCTTTGTATTAGTAAGCATATCCAGATCAATGAGTACAGTGCTCTTCATATGTGTTATAATATTTGCTTTCAAAGGTGTGGAGAGATCTTTGAAGAGTTGTCAATTTGGTGGATTTCTTTTATGTACAATTCAATTTTACTGTATTTGGTTGATATTTGTAGTGGGGGTCTGGAACAAGAAAGCTTAGGTCCATGTAATGAATTAAGGATGCAGAGGAACAGACATTTATTGAATGACATTTTTTGAAATGTTTAATCTTTTTAAGGTATTGCTACTTTGCAGATGAGGCTTAGAGATGTTAACATTTTACCTATGTAAATAAATTTATTTCCCATTTTATTATGGTTCAGAGAGATTAAGTCATTTCCCAAGGAATCACAAGTGTTGTGTAGAGTGAGTACTAAATGCCAGACAACTCCATTGCCAATGCCCATTGGCAACTCTGTTGGCTCAAAGTCCAAAGCCCAACTCTATTGCCATTAAATCATATTGACTTTTTTTCATTTTCATAGCTTATCTCTTGAGGAATTAGAATGAAATATTGATATCTAATGTTATTTTATTTTATTAATTGCAAGGAAATTTTTATTTTCCCCTTGCATTTTATTTACTGTCTAGGTAAGTGTGCAATTTAGACAAGATCCAGGGTGGCAAATTTAAAACAAGGTTTTGAATTCTTTAACTGAATAAAATTTTGAGTGGCATTAATATTACAGTCAATAATACCCTGCATTTATTTCAGATTTCTAACTTATTCAGGTACAATCATGCTCATTCTTTCTTACTAGAATTATGTGATTCATAGAAAAGACATTCTGATTTCCATTCTTTAAATGTGGAGCCCAATGCCAAGAGAGGTAATTTGCCAAAACACTGTTAGCTAAATCATGGCAGATCAGAACTAGAAGCTATTTTTCTTGAGCCTAGTCTGATATTCTCCCTGACTTCCCTTCCATTACTCTCCTCCCTTCTCCATGTGACCTCCACATCTACATGTATGACAGAGCTAATCATGTCTGCAAATACTTTATGCTTTCCTATGGTCTATAGAAAAATAATTACCATAAATCATACTTAATATGCCACATAACCTGCCCCTCAAAATCTTTGCTGTATTATTTGTACTCCTGCCTACAGTTTTTCTTCCCTTTCATCTGCAGACTTACACCACAAGTGTTTCTAACTAAACTAGTTTCCATTTTCTTCAAATTCTTTGTGGTGTGAAACTACTATTTTTGACTTTCCTAAAACCCCGTCCTACCCTGCCTTGGTAATTGGTCTGAAAATTAGGTAGGTGATGCCAGCTGAGCTAGTAAGAGCTTTAACTTGGATTTTTCAAAATGGAATAAGGCTAGAAGAAGACACTTCATTCTCTGGTCATAAAGTAGTAAGTGTGAACTCAAGCTGTTCTTGGCCATGGTTGCAACACCAGACAGATGTTTTGATAAGAGTGTAGCTGATATTGAGAGCAAGAGGAGAAAGGACTAGCAGAGGATGAAATGATTAGATAACATTACTGACTCAATGGACATGAATTTGAGCAAACTCCAGAAGATAAGGAAGGACAGGAAAGCCTGGCATGCTGCAGTCCATGGGGTTGCAAAGAATCAGACATAACTTAGCAACTTGACAACAATTGATATACATTGAAAAGCTAAATGAGATCCCCCTTGGCTCTAAATTTCCACTTTAGCATTAATCTCCAGATTCACCCTTAAAGTTTTCAATTTGTGAAGTGACAAATTGGTACTTTTTACCAAAGAAAGTTTGACTTTGCTTTTTTCTAACTAGCTACCAAAGATGGCTTCTACAAACATCAGCCCCATGTTCATACTATGTAAGCCAATTTCCTCTTTTGTGCTACTAGCCACAATTTCCTGTTTGGATGACACACCACTCATCTATGCCCCATAACAGTCTGGTGCTAATCTGAGTCTGGCAGTCCTTACAGTTTTCATTATATGATCATTAGTTGCAAGTATATCTGCCTTCTTCACCAGTCTGGGAGCCCTATAAATCAGGACTCATGTCCTAATCACTAATTCTATGCTTAAGTACCCAATTTGAGTGTGGCATACAAGGGCCTTCCTTGTAGCTCAGTTAGTAAAGAATCTGCCTGCAATGCAGGAGACCTGGGTTCAATTTGTAGGTCGGGAAGATCCCCTGGAGAAAGAAACGGCAACCCACTCCAGTATTCTTGCCTGGAGAATCCTCATGGACAGAGGAGCCTGGCAGGCTACAGTCCATGGGGTCGCAAGAGTCGAACTTAACTTTGTGACTAAACTACCACCACCACAGCATTGAATAAACATTTGTGTAATTAAGTTTTCATTAATTCTCTTGCCTTTAATGTTTAGAGATAATATATAATATAGTGTGAGCTATGNCCAGTATTCTTGCCTGGAGAATCCTCATGGACAGAGGAGCCTGGCAGGCTACAGTCCATGGGGTCGCAAGAGTCGAACTTAACTTTGTGACTAAACTACCACCACCACAGCATTGAATAAACATTTGTGTAATTAAGTTTTCATTAATTCTCTTGCCTTTAATGTTTAGAGATAATATATAATATAGTGTGAGCTATGGATATGATATAATAATGGGTATAATTATTCTGAAATTAATGTGATTATTATCCTCCACAAATTATGGGCATTACATCTCATTTCTGCTCTTGATTTTTTTAAGCAAGTTGTCTTTTCTCTAGTACAAGACTCATGTTCTGAGAAGAAGACTTCAGTAAGCTATAAACTACAGAGATGTGTGACAAATTGCAATGGCAAGGCTAACTCTGTGCTTCCTGGTACAGAAGCTTGCGATAATATTTTGTGAAATACAATCCTTTTCTGGACAATTCAAGCCTTGTAACACTGAAAACTATAGGCTGCACTTCATAAGAATTTATCATGCACAGGCAGTGGGCTCTTCAGGACACTGGTTCTTCTAGGCTCTATAACTGGGACAGTCTTGCTAGGAAGGTATGTAGCAAAGTTCTCTAGAGATGCACATGGTGATACACTCTAAGGGTGTAAAAAGACATGGTGAGGAACTGAAAAGATATGCTGTTCAGTTCAGTTCAGTCACTCAGTTGTGACTCTTACTCTTTCAAATCTCCATGTGAACACTGAAGCATTAATTGAGGCCATGATCAATGAAAGTAAGCCACACTTATCCCTCAGTTACCTGGATGGTCTCACAGAAGAACGGTAGAAGAATAAGCGTCATTAGCTTAATCATCTCAATTTTCATCATCACATTGCATGTGTGGCCATGAGCTTCATTTATCTTTGTAATTCAGACTGTATAGGCATGTTGCAAGCTTGATGAATATGATCTAGTCAAATGTTTGTTCTTTTATGACCAACAAAAAGTGATTTAAGCCAACAAAAGAGGTGATTTAAGATTTAACATCCATTGATAAGTTGAGTGACTTTTTATTTCCCGGTGAAAGGACATAAAATGTCTGTCTCTGGAATGAAGTGGTTTTATATTTGAAAAATATTAACTTTTGTCACATGGAGCTTAATTAGTCTATACCTACTTGAAAAGATTCTCACCAGTTGCTCAAAAAAGGGACATGTTTAGCTGTCTGTATTCAGTGTAGTTGGGAGGGGAATGAAGAGCCGCAGAAGGGCAATTGCTAGGCTTGGTTCAGGACAGGAAATATTTCTAGAGGAAAGCCTTCAGGCAGACAGGCCTCCAAGAAGTAGCATCTCCAGCAACCCAGGTTTTTGACAATAGCAGTAGCAACACAACAGAAGCAGTGTTTGTACATCAAGAGATACTCAGAACAATTCTGAGCCATGGAAGCATGTACTTAGTGCAATTGAGTGTTTTAAAATCTCATATCCATCTAAAAATGTCCATTCGATACAAGATGTGTACACACACACACTCTAATACTAATGTGTGTGTGTGTGGTGGGGGGGCTTTCCTTAATAGCTCAGCAGAGTAAGAATCCACCTTCAATGCAGGAGACTTTGGCCTGTGGGTTCAATCCCTGGGTCTGGAAGATCCCCTGAAGGAGGAAATGGCAAACCACTCCAGTATTCTTGCTTGGGAAATCCCATGGACAGAGAAGCCTGGTAGGCTATAGTCCATGGGGTCACAAAGAGTCAGACGTGACTGAGCACATGACATACACACATACAACAAGGTACACACGAACATACAGGTATACGCACTCACAATCTTAGACAATGGTTTTGGTTCTTAAACAATTCAATTGTCAGTGAAATATTGTGATCTAGTCTGAGTGTTCTTTACTATTGATGAAAAAATACTAAACTTTGGCAGGGTTGCGAATGGCTTTTCCCTTTAATAGATGGACCACTATTTTAATTTCAAAAATTAGTCTTCTTTGTCAGTTTAGATATATTGACTAAAGAACAAACACTGGAGCCCTTTACAGGCATCGATGTAGTAACTTCAGCAATCACATCTTGGTCCTGAGAGTGTTTGATGAGACTCAACCAATGCCACCAGTCTTACCACACATTCTTACTAACTCTCCATCAGTGCCATGAATGCGTTTTTAAATAGTAAGTAGGCTTTGTTTATTTGTTTGTTTGTTTAACCTTTGTAACAGTTCACATCCTGAGAACTGGCTTAAGGAGACATTTCCTGTAGCAACTGCAATTTTAACAACAGATAAACTCTTTGTAGCAAAGCTCCACTGGGGTAGAACTAAAATCTGGAAGTAATCAGCAACCACTGAGCATCAGAAATTCTCAAAACAACAACAACAACAAAACAAAACATTTAAGCACAGCTGGAGTCTCCTAGTAGTTGGGATAGGATTCAAGTATCTAATCTCTTGGGGTTAGTCGCCATCCTCTGTCTTCCTTGTCTTGGATATGGAACTAAAAAGCCCCAGGGTGTTGATGGTTGCAAAGAAACTATGGCATCTGACACCTGCTGGGAGCAATAAATAAAGAACTCTGCCTGCCCTAGTCGGGTTTTGTTCCTATCTTGCTCACTCCTGGAGTTGTAGTCCTTTCTTCTGTGCTGGATTTCTGGAGAGATGAGCTCTGTTTACCCAGATAAACAAATCTGATAAGTAAGAGAAGCCAAGTCATTTTTGACACATGTGCTTGACCTATAATATAGGTACATCTGCTTGAAAAGTAAACACAATCACACCCTTCACTTCTGAGAATTACGGTTGTAATTATTCTGGAAGAAACCTCACTTCAAGGCAGTCTTTTGAAATAGGTTTGATTCAGTTGGTCTGTTTACTGTTGGATGATGGGCTCCCAATTAGCTAATTAAAATTTGTCGTTTCTAAGGATTTGTGCAGCTTTACTTGTTTAATACTTCATGTCGGCCCATCTTGTCCAGTGACATTGGAAATGCTCATGATTCCGTTTAGAAGTAAATAGATGCTAATAAACAAAGAGATGACTATCTCTTTCATCTCTGGTGCTTTATAAAACAAGGAGCACACAAGAGTCCAGAAATCTCCGGATAATAGAGGACTATCAGGGTATATGAATAGAGCTCTGGCTCCCTTGTTTTCTGGTGTCCAGAAAATGGGATTGCTACAGAAGTGAAATTCACCAGGACAAAAGCTTTCAGTCAGCAAGTAAAATGGAAAATCAAGCAGGCTCTAAGAAGGTCCTTCTTAAATTTCCACACTTGTCTAACTTCTCCAGAATATTTGCTCACAGAACAATTACTCTACACTCTCTCAGTTTAAACTAGCTATTGGTTTCTGCTAAAATTCATATTTTGCTCTATTTGGCAAGTAAATCAGAGTACAATATTTTGCATTCTGTTGAAATGTCTTTTCCCCCTTTAGAAAATGAATGAAAATGTGTTTCATGCCATATGCCTGATATTTTCTAGTTGTGCTTATTCACATATTTTTGCCTCCATAATATCTGGCACTGTGAGATGTGAATCCCAAGCTTTCTTCAGTTACAGTTTTGCTAAAAGGAAAAAAACAAAGAAATTGGGTAAAAATCTGTTTAATTTTAATTACTAACGAGGTCAATAAGTTTTAAGAGTTATTTTCCATTTGATTTACTTAGAACAAGGGAATTCTATTTTATTTCTCAGCAAATTATTATGTTTAATCAGAAATTTAAATTCAAATTGTCCTTATTCATTTAGAAAAACTGTGTTCTCCATCTCTCCGTCTCTTTCTCTCTCTCTTTTCTAGTATTAGTTGCAAGTCAGGCTTAATTCTCCCCCAAAAGAAAGAGTAATCACAGTGATGGACACAGAGGAAGTCTCCCAAGGAGGCGACAGAGTGCATGGTTTCTCTTTTAACTATGTATTCTCTTCGGGGCAAATCGTCACCCAAGCGAATGAATGACAGTAGGTGTTCAAGACAACCTATTTCTCTTCTAATTCTTTCACCTCTTTTGAAACACTTATAGAGACTGCTGTAACAAAAACAACAAAAAATTCTAGAATGGTTTATTTCTGAATATTAATGGTGATTATATCTAGATGGTAAGATATGGGTAATTTTTATTTCATTTTTTTTGCAGTCTCTAAGTTTACTGTACTGAAAGTACATTATTTGTGTCAAAGAGCTTCAAAATGATATTGCTTTTAGAATGTATTTTCTCTTTGAAAATATGGTACTGGAAATCTATAACAACCTAACTGCATATTCATTCATTCTTTCTGCTAACATTTATTCAATACTTGTTGAATGCTTCTTATCTGTTCATCATCAAAGCCACAAAAAGAACTCTAAAAACACAGCTCTTCTCTTCAAGGAGCTCAAAATTTTATCATTGTTTTTGCAATAGTTGTCTTTATATTGACCATAATTTTCATCTTATCTATTTCATAGCTTTCTTGCTATATTTTTATAGTATGTGCCATTTTTACTCATTTCATCTTTAATAAAATTAACATTTCCCCTCAACCTAGATATTGTTATTTCTTAATAAGACATCTGTGGTGTTGATCTTTCCTTGAATCCTCCAATTACTTTGTCATGATTAAAATTCAACAAAATATTGTGGTTTCTGTTCTTAAGCACAGCATTATTTATAAGCCCATTTTAAGTTCTGTCAGGAATTCATTGTTCTGTGTCCATTTACACAGCATTTTAAGTAAAAGACTCTTTTTGTGAGTTTCTCAACTATCTACTTCAACCCACGTGAATCAATAGGAAATACATAGTTACACACAGTGGTTTAAATTTAAGTCGTGGTTTCCACAGATGTTATCAGCAAAGGATTGTTTATGAATCAGCAGTTGAAAAAGAAGTCAATATCTATTTAAAATATTCTGTCTTTTCCTCTTCGCCTCAACTGTTCAATGTAGGAAAGTGTGAATGCTATATATTACATAAACTATGTTAGAGTATTTACATATTACCTAGACATACCTATGCCAGATAGCCTGTCTGGCATAACCTGTTCCATTCCACATCAGTAACAGAGAACATTTCTGAAAGTGTCATAGGCTATTTGGGTGTTGTTGTTTTAAAAATATTTTTTAGCAGTTTCTTAATTTAATACATTTTCCAGCAATGTAATTCATTATCACTTAAAATATACTATTATATATTTTTTTCCTGGACAACTTTTTTATTTCTTCTAGTGACACCAAACATAGATATGTTATGAAAAGAGAACTTATGCTTTATCAAAATAATCAAGATTCTTAGAAAAGACTACAGACTTTTTACTCTGTTTTGCTATTGAAGCATAGTGTTGTTCAGTTGCTAATTCACGTCCAACTCTTTGTGCCTTATGGACTGCAGCATGCCAGGCTTCCCTGTCCTACCCTACATCCCAGAGTTTGCTTGAACTCATGTACAGTGAGTGGGTGATGCTATCCAACCATCTCATCCTCTGTAAGCCCCTTCTCCTCCTGCCTTCAGTCTTTCCCAGCATCAGAGTCTTTTCTGATGAGTCAGCTCTTCACATCAGGTAGCCACCATTCTGAAGCATGTACTTCCTTTAAACTTTTTCATGTTTAGAGAACAAGATGCATTTCATTTTCTAATAAACTAAACCAAAACGTTTTACTATGATATTATCACATTCTTCTAATCATAAATCCAGATATCAGCTGTATTTCATTTTGCTTTGTTTTTCAGAAGTTTCGGTCTAGGGAACGTGTATTTACTAAATGTGTGCAGTGCTGGGTAAATAATATGTCATAGTATTTTTAAGAAAGCCCTAATATATGGAGAGTTAGACCCACCTCTACCACTAAATATCAGTGCAATAAAAAGTAAATCATAAACTCTGTGGATGTCAATTTCTTCATTGTTAATCAAAAGCTTTGGTTTAGGTCATCTCGAAGGTCCTGTCAGAGTTATGCTTCCATTTATATTTTGACTAGGGAAAAGCATACAGTTGGTAAATGTGCTTGTATCATAAAGTATTGCTTCTTTATATGTGAGGATCCTCAGAAGGCCAATTAAATTCAATGATTCTCTCTCCACTATAGAGTCATCTGTATATTGCTACTGAATTCTTACTATGGATTAAGCTACCCTAGATAATTGGAATAAGAAATTTAACAGAGAAGATGCCCCAATTTGCACTGAAATTTTGGTCTGGTAAAGTGGTTCTGTTCTGGGAGTAGCTCTGCCTTTGACGGGATATTTGGCCATATATGGAAATAATTTTGATTATTACAACTTGCATCTAGTGAGTAGAGACCAGAATTGGTGCTATCCATCCTACAATGCATGGGGAGGTCCCACAACAAAGAAACATTTGATCTAAAGGGTCAATATTGCCATGGTTGAGAGTCCCTGCTAGTGAAAGAGACTGATGTGCATGGAAAGGCTCCCAGTGTGAACAGGGGGCTCTATGTCAGCATCTCTCAAATTCTTCTCCTAGGAAGCACACATAATATAGTAAAGTTATGGGATATAAAATCAACACACAGAAATCCCTTGCACTCCTATACACATCTTTGATGTGTCCTGAATTGGCAGGTGAGCTCTTTACTACTAGTCCTACCTGGGCAGCCCATTATACTATGTACGTACACTGTATACCATATACAGTGTATATACAGTCAGCAAAACAAGACCGGGAGCCGACTGTGACTCAGATCATGAACTCCTTGTTGCCAAATCCAGACTTAAATTTAAGAAAGTAGGGAAAACCACCAGACCATTCAGGTATGACCTAAATCAAATCCCTTGTGATTATTCAGTGGAAGTGACAAATAGATTCAAGGGATTAGATCGGATAGACAGAGTGCCTAAAGAACTATGGACAGAGGCGTGTGACATTGTAAGGAGACAGTGACCAAAACCACCCCCCAGATAAAAAAAGTGCAGGAAGGCAAAACAGTTATCTGAGAAGGCCTTACAAATAGGTGAAAAAAGAAGCAAAAGGCAAGGAGAAAAGGAAAGCTAGACCCATCTGAATGCAGAGTTCCAAAGAATAGCAAGGAGAGATAAGAAAGGCTTCCTAAGTGATCAATGCAAAGAAACAGAGGAAAACAATAGAATGGGTGAGACTAGAGATCTCTTCAAAAGAAAAAAAAAATTAGAGATGCCAAGGGAACATTTCATGCAAAGATGGACACAATAAAGGACAGAAATGGTATGGACCTGACAGAAGCAGAAAATATTAAGAAGAGGTAGAAGAACACAGGAAGAACTGTACAAAAATAATCTTCATGACCCAGAAAACCATGATTCTGTGATCACTCACCTAGAGCCAGACATCCTGGAGTGCGAAGTCAAGTGGGCCTTAGGAAGCATCACTACGAACGAAGCTAGTGGAGGTGATGAAATTCCAGTTGAGATATTTCAAATCCTAAAAGATGATGCTGTGAAAGTGCCAGCAAATTTGGAAAACTCAGCAGTGGCCACAGAACTGGAAAAGGTCGGTTTTCATTCCAATCCCAAAAAATGGCAATGCCAAAGAATGTTCAAACTACCACAAAATTGCACTCATCTCATATGCTAGCAAAGTAACGCTCAAAGTTCTCCAAGCCAGGCTTCAACAGTACACGAACTGTGAACTTCCAGATGGTCAAGCTGGATTTGGAAAAGGCAGAGGAACCAGAGATCAAATTGCAACATCTGCTGGATCATGGAAAAAGCAAGAGAGTTCCAGAAAAACATCTATTTCTGATTTATTGACTACACCAAAGCCTTTGACTGTGTGGATCACAGTAAACTGTGGAAAATTCTTCAAGAGATAGGAATATCAGACCACCTACCTGCCTCCTGAGAAATCTGTATGCAGGTCAAGAAGCAACAGTTAGAACTGGACATGGAACAACAGACTGGTTCCAATAGGAAAAGGAGTACGTCAAGGCTGTATGTTGTCACCCTGCTTATTTAACTTATATGCAGAGTACATCACGCGAAACGCTGGGCTGGAAGAAGCACAAGCTGGAATCAAGATTGCCGGGAGAAATATCAATAACCTCAGACATGAAGATGACACCACCCTATGGCAGAACGTGAAGAAGAACTAAAGAGCCTCCTGATGAAAGTGAAGGAGGAGAGTGGAAAAGTTAGCTTAAAACTTAACATTCAGAAAACAAAGATCATGGCATCTGGTCCCACCACTTCATGGCATATAGATGGAGAAACAATGGAAACAGTGAGAGACTTTATTTTTTTGAGCTCCAAAAACACTGCAGATGGTGATTGCAGCCATGAATTAAAAGACGCTTGCTCCTTGGAAGAAAAGCTGTAACCAACCTAGGCAGCAAATGAAAAAGCAGAGCCATTGCTTCACCAACAGAGTTCTGTCTAGTCAAAGCTATGGTTTTTCCAATAGTCACGTATCGATGTGAGAGCTGGACTATAAGGAAAGCTGAGTGCCGAAGAATGGATGCTTTTGAAATGTGGTGTTGGAGTAGACTCTTGAGAGTCCCTTGGACTGCAAGGAAATCCAAGCAGTCAATCCTAAAGGAAATCAGTCCTGAATATTCATGGGGAAAATCAATGTTGGAATACTGATGCTGAAGCTGAAACTCAATTCTTTGACCACCTGTTGTGAGGAACCGACTCATTGGAAAAGACCTTGATGCTGGGAAAGACTGAAGGCAAGAGGAGAAGGGGACTAAAGAGGATAAGATGAATGGATGGCATCACTGACACGATGGACATGAGTTTGGATGATGGACTAGCTCCGGGAGTTAGTGATGGACTGGGAAGCTTGGCGTACTGCAGTCCATGGGGTCGCAAAGAGTTGGACACAACTGAGTGACTGAACTGAGCTGACCTGATCACACTGCGGAGGTGGGTTGAGTGGGAGAGCGCTGACAAAGGCTGCCTAACGCTAACTGGCTGAGTCACCTTTGGTTGTTTCCGTCTTTGTAATTAAGGAATAGTTCTGTGTTTTGATTGCAGTGGTAGTTTCACAAAACTACTCATGTGGTAAAATGACGGATCTATACACAGTCATTGTGCCAATGTCAGTTTCCTGGGTTTGATACTGCACTATGGTTATTTAAAATGTAAATGAACTGTGGGAGACTGAGTGAAAGGAAGCTTCTCACCTTTCTGTAAATCCACGATTCTGCCTATATCTTTTAAACTTTTTGTAAATCTATAATAATTTCAAAGTAAAAATCTTTAAAATTGCTGCTTATGCGAGACATTTAAATATAAAGATATAGAAAGTGAAAAGTCTAAAAGTTAAAGGCTGAGAAAATATATTCCATGCAAATAATAACAAAAATTAAGTTAATGGATATGTTACTGTCAGAAATAAGTAGATTTTAAAATAAGAGGCACTAAATGTGAGATAATGAGAGTGACTACATGGTGGAAAAACAGTAATTTATTAGGAAATTATCTGATAATAATCTCAACATATGTAAAGCCAAGCTTGACTTAATCAAACCCACAGTCTATAATGGGAGATTTTAAGATACTTTCTCAGGAATTCATAGATCAAACTGATAAAAATTCAGTAGTAATATAGATCCTTAAGACAATAAAGTGACATATGCCTAGGGTTCTACCACTACAGAATATATGCATTTAGGAAAATCAACTCCCTACTGATTCATAAAGCAAGTTTCAACAATTTTTAAAGACTGAAAGACTTTATTCTTTGACTACACTGCAGTTAAGTTTGCAATCATAAACAAGAGATAACTAGAAAATTCCATGTTTGGAAATTGGTAAAAGAATATTTATAATAACTAAGTGTCTAGTAAAAATTTAAAATAATGTTGACATTGGGTGATGAAAGTCTTGTATATTAAAACTGTTTGATTCATCTAAAGGAGTATCTAGAGGGTGATTTAGGACCTTAATTGTTTATATTAGAAGAGAAGAGGGACTTAAGTATTCCAGTCAAGGTGTTAAAAAAAGAAAAAGAATAGTAGAGAAGAAGCTCACAGAAAATATTAGGAAGAAAACAACAATGGTAAAAATAGTAATTAATGAAATGGTAAACAAACTGACAATAGAAAGGATCAAGACAAAAGTTGTTTTTTTTGAAAGAGGAACATATTTCAAAACCTCTGGCAAACTTGAATAAAAGAGGAGGCATGTATAAACAATATCAGTAATTTTAAAAAGAGATTATTACAGATGTTTCAGACATGAAGAAGACAGTAAGAGGCTCTTAGGAACAACTTTATGCCAACACACTCCAAAATTAGATGACATAGAAAAATTCTTAGAAAAACTTGTGTTAAGAAATTAGGATAAAATTCTCTTCATAAAGGGAAAAATACAAGTCCCAGATGGCTTTACAGTCAAGTTTTATCAAACATTTAAGCAAAAAATAATCCCCATCTTAAGGAAATTATTCTAGAATATAGATAGAGGGAACATTCCTGATAATATGATACTACCACAATTTTGACAAGGATCGAATAAGAAAGGAAAGTTATAGGTCAGTCTCACTCATTAATGTATATGGACAACCCTAAACGAAATAGTAGCTATCAAAATCTATGGATGAAAATGTTAGTTTATTATTACCAAGTTGGGTTTATTTCTTCTACGAAAGGTTGATTTAATAAAAGAAAACCATTAAATGTAATTTTTCATATTATTAGCTTAAAGGAGAAAAATTATTCATGATTTTAACAAATAAAACTATTTGAGAAAATTTCACAGTCATTCAACATAAACAGTCCTCAAGCAATCTAAGAAATGGAAAATTATGGAAACCCTGAAAAGAGTCCCTTTAAGATTAGAAAATCTACAAAGTGCCAGCCATCACCACTTGTGTTCAACATTGTATTAGAGACACCAGCCAGCAAGGTAATGTAAGAAGAAACAAAGATATAAGGGTTGGAAAGGAATTGTTCTATGTATGAAGAAAACCTAAGATATAATCTACAAATAAATTATCATAATTAAAAGAAGTAAAACATACTCTTTTTTAATAGGTAAGAAACTAGATGACATAAAAGAAAAATAAAATACATATTATCTTAACATCCAGAAAAGATCAGATGTAACATGGTACTTTCTGGTAATTTTTTCTCTGTGTATTTTCTTAATTTTTATTTTTTTACATACTTAACATTGTACTGGGCTTCCCTGGTGGCTCAGCTGGTAACGAATCTGCCTGCAATGTAGGAGATCTGGGTACGATCCCTGGGTTGGGAAAATCTTCTGGAGAAGCAAATGGCTACCTACTCTAGTATTCTGGCCTGGAGAATTCCATGGACTACGTATGCATTTCTGTAGACTTGCTTTTCATTTTAACCTTGCTTACTTTTAAAAATTAGCAATCTTGAGAAAGAAGAATGGAACTGGAGGAATCAACCTGCCTGACTTCAGGCTCTACTACAAAGCCACAGTCATCAAGACAGTATGGTACTGGCACAAAGACAGAAATATAGATCAATGGAACAAAACAGAAAGCCCAGAGATAAATCCATACACCTATGGACACCGTATCTTCAACAAAGGAGGCAAGAATATACAATAGATTAAAGACAATCTCTTTAACAAGTGGTGCTGGGAAAACTGGTCAACCNTTGGCATTGCCTTTCTTTGGGATTGGAATGAAAACTGACCTTTTCCAGTCCTGTGGCCACTGCTGAGTTTTCCAAATTTGCTGGCATCTTGAGTGCAGCACTTTGACAGCATCATCTTTCAGGGTTTGAAATAGCTCAACTGGAATGCCATCACCTCCACTAGCTTTGTTTGTAGTGATGCTTCCTAAGGCCCACTTGACTTCACATTCCAGGATGTCTGGCTCTAGGTGAGTGATCACACCATCGTGATTATCTGGGTCATGAAGATTTTTTGTACAGTTCTTCTGTGTATTCTTGCCACGTTTTCTTAATATCTTCTGCTTCTGTTAGGTCCATACCATTTCTGCCCTTTATTGAGCCCATCTTTGCATGAAATGTTCCCTTGGTATCTCTAATTTTCTTGACGAGATCTCTAGTCTTTCCCATCTATTGTTTTCCTCTATTTCTTTGCATTGATAACTGAAGAAGGCTTTCTTATCTCTCCTTGCTGTTCTTTGGAACTCTGCATTCAAAGGGGTGTATCTTTCCTATTCTCCTTTGATTTTTTCTTCCCTTCTTTTCACAGCTATTCATAAGGCCTCCTCAGAAACCTGTATGCAG
Organism: Oreotragus oreotragus; assembly: GCA_006410675.1. NCBI lineage: Eukaryota > Metazoa > Chordata > Mammalia > Artiodactyla > Bovidae > Oreotragus > Oreotragus oreotragus. The sequence goes on from SJYX01017175.1 coordinate 35,272, forward strand.
GTTAGGAAGCAACAATAGAACTGGACATGGATCAATATACTGGTTCCAAATAGAAAAAGGAGTACGTCAAGGCTATATATTGTCACCCTGCTTATTGAACTTATATGCAGAGTACATCATGAGAAATGCTGGACTGGAAGAAGTACAAGCTGGAATCAAGATTGCTGTGAGAAATATCAATAACCTCAGATATGCAGATGACACCACCCTTATGGTAGAAAGTGAAGAGGAACTAAAAAGCCTCTTGATGAAAGTGAAAGAGGAGAGTGAAAAAGTTGGCTTGAAGCTCAACATTCAGAAAACGAAGATCATGGCATCCGGTCCCATCACTTCATGGGAAATAGATGGGGAGACAGTGGAAACAGTGTCAGACTTTATTTTTCTGGGCTCCATAATCATTGCAGATGGTGACTGCAGCCATGAAATTTAAAGATGCTAACTCCTTGGAAGGAAAGTTATGACCAACCTAGACAGCATATTCAAAAGCAGAGACATTACTTTGCCAATTAAGGTCCATCTAATCAAGACTATGGTTTTTCCAAGGGTCATGTATGGATGTGAGAGTTGGACTATAAAGACAGCTGAGTGCCGAAGAATTGATGCTTTTGAACTGTGGTGTTGGAGAAGACTGTTGAGAGTCCCTTGGATTGCAAGGAGATCCAACCAGTCCATCCTAAAGGAGATCAGTCCTGGGTGTTCATTGCAAGGACTGATGTTGAAGCTGAAACTCCAATACTTTGACCACCTGATGGGAAGAGCTGACTCATTTGAAAAGACTCTGATGCTGGGAAAGATCGAGGGCAGGAGAAGAAGGGGACGACAGAGGGTGAGATGGCTGGATGGCATCACCAACTCGATGGACATGGGTTTTGGTGGACTCCAGGAGTTGGTGATGGACAGGCAGGCCTGGCGTGCTGTGATTCATGGGGTTGCAAAGAGTCAGACATGACTGAGCAACTGAACTGAACTGAAGGCTTGTCAGGTGACAGGGACTCTACATGGAGGTGATGTCACCCTGTGCCCTGGATTGATGTAAGTCTCACTTGAAGAAACCTAACAATGATAAACAACATTTTCCTTCCTGGCTCACCATGTGAGCCTCCAGGACTGTAATTCTTGTGCAGGAGCCAGGCATTAACTTGCCTCTCAAAATCAGGATGACTTTGCTCCTGAGGGGTGGTCATAAGACACCTTCAGGTTTTTAAGGCATGTCACCACTTAATCATGTAGCCTTCAGATGATTATGAAGATCAGTCCAAAAAGAGGTTGCCCTGGATTACTGGGAGGGGTTTCCCAGGGAGTCAATGGATTCATTATTTATGTGCTTCCTTGCAGGTGTTATCCCTATAAGGGATATCATTGAATTAGAAAAGGCTGTGTAAAATTTGTCCTAGAATTTAGCCACATGATCAGTGACACACTGGGGTTGAAACTGAGCTGTAGTTTCAGGTGGACCTCTATGGTCTGTGCTCTTTCTATATAGAATGCTGCTGCTGACCTTGTTGGCATGAGGTTGTATGCTAGGCAGTCTGACCTTATTATGGCAGGTCTGGGATAACATCACAACAGGTTAATGCAGGAAGTCCAGGTGTGCATAGAGAGAGCTGGAGGTACAGGTTCACAAAGTTGACCAACTAGTAATGGTCCAGGGCACTTCCCTGAGGATCCAGTGGTTAAGAATCCACCTTGCTATGCAGGGGATGTGGGTCCAGTTCCTAGTCAGGGATGCAAGATCCCACATGCCTCTGAGCAATTAAGCAAGCCCATATGCTGCAAATAAGACCTGACTCAGCCAAATAAACAAATAATTTTTACAAAAAGAAACAACTAGTAATGAGCCCAGGACTCTCTTTTGCCTTGTAGCAAGGCCAAGCACAATGAATATGTTGAAACCTCGCCCCCTGACCTGGCTGTCCTCTTGCAGACAGTGTTTATATGCTAAGGTGAATAGCTCTCTGAGTCTGCCTTTAGGTATTTGCAGATATGCAACTCATCACAGTACTGGTCAGTGGCTTGAGAAAAGAGACTAGAAGCATAGGAATGCAATCTATAGTTTTAATAAAGAGATTTGTTCTAAGGTATAGAGAGAATCACAGTTAGATAGTGGGTGAATTCAATTGGCCAGGAAGTAAGGAGGAGTACACTGGCATTCCTCCAGTATGTGGTTAAATCCATTTTTCTACAGCAACTGGACTGGAGGAGTTATGGTAAAAGAGTAGACATGTATTTGGGAAAACTTGAAACTGATCTCCAAAACACGGCTACAAATTAGAGATCCTGGTCTGAGATGATGGACTTGGGGAAACCAGTGAGTTAGAAGATCTTTAATAAGATCCATCTGTAAGAAAGCTGTGGTACATATACACAATGGAGTATTACTCAGCCATTAAAAAGAATACGTTTGAATCAGTTCTAATGAGGTGGATGAAACTGGAGCCTATTATACAGAATGAAGTAAACCAGAAAGAAAAACACCAATACAGTATACTAACACATATATATGGAATTTAGAAAGATGGTAATGATAACCCTGTATGCGAGACAGCAAAAGAGACACAGATGTATAGAACAGACTTTTGGACTCTGTGGGAGAGGGAGAGGGTGGGATGATTTGGGAGAATGGCATTGAAACATGTATACTATCATGTTAAAAATGAATTGCCAGTCTATGTTCGATACAGGATACAGGAAGCTTGGGGCTGGTGCATAGGGATGATCCAGAGAGATGAAATGGGGTGGGAGGTGGGAGGGGGGTTCAGGATTGGGAACTCATGTACACCCGTGGTGGATTCATGTCAATATATGGCAAAACCAATTCAGTATTGTAAAGCAAAATAAAGTAAAAATAAAAATTAAAAAAAAAAGATCCATCTGTGTTATCGAGAAGTTATAGGGATCTTAAGCAATAGAGAGTCCCTTGGACTGGAGAGGGAGAGGGTGGGATGATTTGGGAGAATGGCATGGAAACATGTATACTATCATGTAAGAAACGAATTGCCAGTCTAGGTTCGATACAGGATACAGGATGCTTGGGGCTGGTGCACTAGGATGACCCAGAGAGATGATACAGGGAGGGTGGTAGGAGGAGGGTTCAGGGTTGGGAACTCACGTACACCTGTGGTGGAGTCATGTCAATGTATGGCGAAACCAATACAGTATTGTAAAGTAAAAAAAATAAAAATAAAAATTAGCTTGCTGATATAACATTGTCTTGTATGGATGATAATAATTACTTATTAATTTTCCAAATGTTTATGGAGTTTTCCAAAAGTTTCTGTTGTAAATAACCTGTGGTAAAGAGCTTTGTCTGTGTCACATTACATCCTTGCAATGTATCCTTAAAATGAGGCCTATCTTTAAGACTCTAACGTCCTAAAGACATTGGTTCTGTATGGTCTTTAAAGATCACAACTGTCCTAAAGACCCTAAATAAGCATTACCAAATTGCTCTCCAAACTGATATGAATTAAACTGCAACTATCAGATGACATATTTTCAACTTACAAAACCTGAGAATAATTTGATATTATCATGTGAATTAAATGTGAATATCATTTATCTTTGCAAGTTTTTAAAATAAATTTTATTTTCTAGACTAGTTTTAGATTCAGAGCAAAAGTGAGAAAAAGGTTCAGAAATTTCTCATACATTCTCTGTCCCTACACATTCATAGCTCCCCCATTATCAATATCCTCCACCAGAGACATACATTTGTTACATTGATGAACATAAATAATATCCTATTTTATTCGGAATTTTCTTGGTTACTAGCGAGGTTGAATGTTTTTCATGTTTCTGACCCACTAATACTTTTCCATGTATTTTCTATCTTCTTTCCCCATTTATCAATGGTAGTTCAAGTATTTTGGGATTTGAAAAATTCAGATTAACCGATATTGTCATTTCTCCAGTTTGATTTATTCCTTTCTATTCACAAATAATAATTTTTATTTTCTTTCATAAGATGCACAGCAAAAAATTGATTACTATTATATTTTAATGGGCATTCCATGTTTTTAGTGAAAATTATTACTTTGTTTCAGAGAAATTGAGAAACATTTGAATATCATATAATACAAATTACCTAAAATGCAGGACATTGAAGAAAGAAAAGAAGGTAGCTTTAGAGCTGCAAAAAGCCACAGTGGTTCAGGTTTTGTTGTTTAGTCACTAAGTTGTGTCCGGCTCTTTTGTGCCCCCATGGACTATAACCCACTAGGCTCCTCTGTCCATGGGATTGAATACTGGAGTGTGTTGCCATTTCCTTCTCTAGGGGATCTTCCTGACCCAGGGATTGAACCTGAGTCTCCTTCATTGGCAGGCGGATTCTTAGTCACTAAGCCATTTGTGAAGCTCTAGATTAAAGGTATCTATGGTAATAACTCTATTTTCTGGGAAAAATCCACAATTTAAATTCATCTAAGTAGTTAAGAAGCCCATTCACACTGCTCCCACTGACCACCCTCTCCTCCTGTGCCCAATGTTCCTAAACAGGGAGAATTTATAAGTATATTGTTCAATATCAACTTTAACAGAAAGCAATATAAGTTTAAAAATACATTTAAAGGTGACTACTAACAGAACTGAAAATTTCCATAATATTGGAAATTTAAAATATTGAGGAAGAGGGGAAACTTCTAGTAAATGGCTATGAAGTGACCTTATTATGTGAACCACTCAACAGATAATAATTATAATAACTGGATAAAATATTTTAAAATGCCATGAATTAATGGTACCGGAGAGCATTGGAAACAGAAGCCAGAAAAATGTTTTCACTTGTGAAAACTGCAACTGGAAGGGGTAATTGCAAGATTATGACTTGACCCGAGAAGGACTTGGCCTTTAGGTTCTTCCTAAACCCCAAAGCAATAGAGCTGGGAAATCGCAGATGCAAACCACAGCCTTACTAGGGAAATATAAGGAGACAGTCTGAGTGGGACAATAATAAAGAGTAAAACCCAAAATCTAAATTCATGTGTGTGCTAAGTAGCTTCAGTTATGTCCAACTCTCTGATCCTACAGACGGTAGCCCACCAGGCTCCTCTGTCCATGAGATTTTCCAAGAAAGAATACTGGAGTATGTTGCCATGCCCTCCTCTAAGGGATCTTCCCAACCCAGAGACTGAATTTGCATCTCTTATGAGGGTCTCTTACATGGGTCTCATATCTCCTGCATTGGCACATGAGTTCTTTACTGCTAATGCCACCTGGGAAGCCCTAAATTCCTGGGTGACAGTTAAACCCATGTATGGTGTTCAGGGGACACAGCAAAAAAAAAAAGTGGGGGGAGGACTTGAAAAAATAGAGCTTAACAGGGTAAAAGAGTTGTGAATTTCTGTCTTTTTTTTCCTTTTTTTTTAATCAAATGCATTTCCCAGCTGTGTGCAGTTTGGGCAAGATAAAGCTGACAATTTAGGATTTGAAATGTTAGAGAACAGAGTCTGAGAACTGTAGATTATTTTGAAATGGGGGGTGTGAGTTTCCTAGAAAAAAGAAAACTTCAGAGTGAGTTCTCAAATATAAGGCTAATATCTATCTAAATCCTTGGATGAACTGAAATGATACAGGCACAGAGTGTGCCCCAACCTAACATAGGAGTAACTGTGAACCACCACAAGACTAGAACTGATATATCAATTGTTAAATAAGTCAGAGCATACTAAATGTTCAATATGAATTTAGGCAAGTGAATTACCCAAGAGAATAAAAGAGATAAAAATCTGCATATGAACACAACAAAATTCTAAGTCACTACATATTATTATATAGATTATATAGGGTCTAGTTTCCAACCAAGTATTACTAGATGTGCAAAGAAGCAGGGAAGTGTGACCCATACTCAGAAAAAGTAGGAGTCTATAAAAAAGCAACTCCAAGTGGGTCCAGATGTTAGCCTAGCAGACCAAGACTTCAAAGCAACTACTATAAATATATTCACAGAATGAAATGAAAATATGTCCAGTGAACTAAAAATAAATGTTCTTGGTCATTTCTGTTGGTTTGTTTGGCACTTTTGATCCTTTCAGTTTCCACGTAAATTTTAGAATTAGTTTGTCAATTTCTGCAAAATAGCTTGCAGGTTTTTTTGATAGGGATTATACAGAAACTGTAGATCAATTTGATATCAATTTTGAGTCTTCAAATCTATGAACATGGGATGTCCCGTTCCATTCACACGTGTGCTTCTGAATCCTTGAGTTCTGCACCTATGAATTCAACCAGCTGGGGTTTGAAAATATATGAAAGAAAATTCAGAAAGTTCTAAAAATCAAGACTTGAATTTGTCAGGAACTGGCAACTGTTCACATTGTCTTTAAATTGCATTACAACTATTTACAAAGGCTTTATATTGTATTAGGTGTTATAAATAATCTAGAGATGATTTAAAGAATGTGGGATGATGTATGTAGGTTATGAGCTTCCCTGGTGGCTCAGCTGTTAATGAGTCCACCTGCAGTGTAGGAGACCCAGGTTCGAATCCTGGGTAGGGAAGATCCCATGGAGAAGGGAACATGCAAATACTATAGTAATTTATATATGGGATTTGAGTACACTCAGTTTTGGTATCTGAAACCAGGCCCTAGAACCAATCTCCTGAAAACACTGGGAGATGCCTACATTAAGATCTTTAATTTTTCTCAAAAATGTTTTGTAATTTTTGCTGTACAAGTCTCCCACTTCTTCTGTTAAATTTATTCCTAAATGTTTTGTTCTTTTTGATATTATTACAAGTGGAGCTGTATTCATTTCATTTCAGACTGATTATTGGTAGTATGTAAGATTGATTTTTGTAAATTGATCTTGGAACCTATGATTTTGCGGAATGCCTTTAATAGTTCAAATGATTTTTTTTTTTTTGGTATGTGGATGCTTGAGAATTTTCTACATACAGGATTGTATCATTTGCGGTAAAGAGAGTTTTATTTCTTTCCTTACAATCTGGATGTCTTTTTTTTTTGTATTTGCTTGTACTGGCTAAAACATTGAATATAATGCTGGATAGAAATGATAAAAGTATATAATCTTTCCTTTTCGTAATCTTACAGGGAAAGCATCTATACTTTTACCATGAAGTAAAATAATAACTGTAAGCTTTACAGTGTTTCCCTTTGTCAAGTTAAGGAAGTTTTTCTTTTCTATTTCTCATTTGTTGAAAATGGGCAATGGACTTTGTAAAATGCTTTTTCTGTGTCAACTGGGGTGATCATATGAGTTTTGTCATTTATCCATCTAATCTACCGTATTACAATACATTCATTATTTTCTCCATTGCACTCTTTTTTCTCTTGCTCCTTTTTCCTTTTATTTTTCTTATGGTGTTTTCTGGGAACTTTAATAATCTGTTAATTAGTAGTGGTGATAGAGTCAGCTTTATCTTATTTATGACCTTACAGGAAACTTTTAAAGTTGGCTTACCACTTTTTTGCTATTGGTTCACCAAGCAGAGATAGGTCCCTTTATCGCTTAAACTTTTAACAATAAATATGACTTAACTTTATCAAATACTTTTGTATCTTTTGCCATGAACATGTCAGTTTTATGTTTCAATATATTAATGTGGTGAGTTACACTAATAGATTTTGCTGATGCTAAACCATCCTTAGAGTCTTAGGATAAAATCAAAATGATGTCTTTTTGAAATGTAGTTTTGGAGTTAGTTATTTCTTAAAGTAATTTTAGATCCACAATCACAAATAATATGAATAGTATACAAGTTTTTCTTTTTTTACTGTTATCTGGTTTTGGAATCATGATTACAGTAGCTTCAGGCAATTAGCTGAGCACCTTTGTATAACCCAGCTGTTAAATATTCTTGGCCTGTATCTTTTTGGAAGGAGATTTCTTTGGCCACCATTTCAATTTATTTAATGTTCGCTTACTTTGTTCAAGTTTTATTTTTATCAAATTTATCACTTTGTATTCTTCTAGATATATCCATTTAATCTAGGTTCAACTGAGCAAATGACCAACTGGCAATATTCCAAGAGGTTGCAGCACCGAGGAAGGGGTATTTTATTGAATAACTGTCATTTATAATAACTGCTGTAAAATGTAATTCAGTATAAGCATTAGTTTCTCTTCCTCTGTCCTCAGAGGGAATGTCAGAGTCGGCCACGATGGAATACAGCATTTCAGTGTTGTAACACTAAATATGATAGAGAAGTATAACTAAAGAATCAAGAGGTAAGTCAGAAATTGTAAAGTGACTCGATTCTAAGTAAACGCGAAGAAAGGAAAAGCACATTCAGACTGTGGTAAACACAGAAAAGGGCCTGAAGCAAAGACCGGAAGGGGCGCGGGGTAAATGAAAGCATTAGTGAAGCTTCCCTAAGGGCAGAAGTGAAGTCGCTCAGTCGCGTCCGACTCTTTGTGACCCCATGGACTGCACGTAGCCTGCAAGGCTCCTCTGTCCATGGAATTTTCCAGGCAAGAGTACTGGAGTGTGTTGCCATTTCCTTCTCCAGGGGATCTTTCCGACCTAGGGATCGAACCTGGGTCTCCGGCATTGCAGGCAGAGGGTTTACCGTCTGAGCCACCAGGGAAGCCCCCTGTGTTTATGCAGCATAGTCCCAGGTCCACTCCCAGGTGCCTAGAGGGCGACGTGTCTGACTCTTTGTGACTCCATGAGTTGTAGCCCACCAGGCTCCTCTGTCCATGGGATTCTCCAGGCAAGAACCCTGGAGTAGGTTGCTATTTCCTTCTCTAGGGGATCTTCCCAACCCACGGATCCAACTGGAGTCTTGAGTGTCTCCTGCACTGGCAGGCAGGTGTTGTTGTTGCTGTTGTTAACCACTGCGCCACCTGGGGGCATTTAACTGTGCTGTTTTGCGGTAAATTGAAGGCTGTGGGAGTGACCGAGAGAGCAATCAGGCCTTTTCTATTAATGCTTTTATGTGATCTTAGACAAGGGCTTACATTTCATGTGCCGATTTTATTGTTTGTAAAAAGAGAATTACTTTTTTGCCCCCATCAGGACTGAAAAAGGTAATTTATGCAAAGCATTTATCCCTGTGCCTAGTTTGTTTAAGCATTTAATAATTGCCAGTTAAAAAGTTTTCCCTCTTCTGTATTATAAAATTACCAGCGGCCAGTGAGACATCTATAACTACTAGCAGGAAATTTTTTTCCTGTAGCACATCTTTTCTTCCTCCTTTGCCAAGACTGTTACAATCCAGTAACTCCTTGAGAAGAAAAGCCTACTCTTTAAATGTGGTTTTATATGAAAACTTACCATATGTTGTCATACTGGCCATTTTAGAGGCCCCTGCTGCTGCTACTGAGTCGCTTCAGTCGTGTCCGACTCTGTGCGACCTCATAGACAGCAGCCCACCAGGCTCCCCCGTCCCTGGGATTCTCCAGGCAAGAACACTGGAGTGGGTTGCCATTTCCTTCTCCAATGCTTGAAAGCGAAGAGTGAAAATGAAGTTGCTCAGTCGTGTCCGACTCTTCCCGACCCCATGGACTGCAGCCCACCAGGCTCCTCCGCCCATGGGGTTTTCCAGGCAAGAGCCCTGGAGTCGGGTGCCATTGCCTTCTCCGTTAGAGGCCCCTACCTCCCCATTTCTAAGAGCAGGCCAATCTGCTCACATGTTTTCGGTGAAGACAGTCTAGCCCTGGACTCTCTGGGCTGTATACTTGGAATTGTATGTTGAGGATCAGGTAAGAATTTATGATTTTCTTTAAGAGCTACAGTGATTTCACATCAGAATGTAACCTACTCAGAGCAGATAGTTTGTTTCTCTATTATTTTATTCTTAGCTCCTATAATACAATAGTACCTGGGAGGAAGTAATACTGAATAAAAGTACTTTCTATTTAACATTAGCCATTGCTTTATTTCATTTGTAACAATAAATTTTAAAATTTACTCTTTTTCTATAGATTTTCCTTGTTTTTTTGTAACCTTAACAGTTTTCAGATGTTCTCATCAGGTATTCTGTAAAGTATTTCTTGGCGTTTTTCTGTTTTCCTCATGATTAGACTGGGTTTATAAATTTGGGGTGGAGGGCTTCTCAGGTGGGAACAGTGGTACAGAATCCGCCTGCCAATGCAGGAGACAGATGATGCAGATTCAATCCCTGGGCCAGAGTCTCTGGAGGAGGGCATGGCAACTCACTCCAGTATTCTTGCCTGGAGAATCCCATGGACAGAGGAGCCTCTGTCTCTTATACACATCTTCTTCTCTAGTTATAGTGCCTGGTCTCTCTAGCTGTGGCAGGGGGCTCAGTAGTTGCAGCACATGGGCCTAGTTACACCACGGCCTGTGGGATCTTAGTTTCCAAAAAAGGTCGAACACAGTCCCCTGCGTTGGAAGATGAATTCTTTACCACTGGACCACCAGGGAAGTCCCAAGACTGATTTTATTTTTTACTTTTTTAANTGACTGAAGCGAATTAGCATGCATGCATGAGTTTTTGGAAAGAAGACCATAGAGGTAAGCTGCCATTTTCATCACATCACATCATGAGTGCGTGACTTATCACTGTTGATACTGACCTTTGTCAAGTTTCTCTTCTGTAAAGTTATTCCACCACCCATACCCCAAACTACACTCTGAAAAGTAGTCACTATGTGCAGCCCACACTTAATGAGCTGGTGGGGGGGCACTGGTTATACTCAACTTTGAGCATGATGCACCTACATAAATTATCTGGAGTACTTCCCCATGGGAGATTTGGGTCTTCTTTATTTACACAGTTAGTATTACATTTGTTTCTTAGAACTGCTACAACAATGTACCATAAACTGAATGGCTTAAAATCATAGAAATGTATTCTCTCACAGTTCTGGAGACTAGAAATCTGACATCAAAGTGTTGGGACTGGTTTCCTCCGTGGACTCTGAACAAGAGTCCATGCCTCTCTTCTAGCTTCTGAGGTTGGCTGGAAATCCCTGGTATCCTTTGGTTGTACCTGTATCGTCCCAATCTCTGGCTGTCTTCACAAGGCGTTGTAACCTTTGTCTCTATGCCCAAATTTCCCTTGCCTTTGGGGAACCCCAGTCATTGCATCAGGGCCTACACTAATGATCTCATCTTAACTTAATTATATCTGCATTAAAAAAGCCCCCCAAAACCTGTGGCTCGAATCCATTTCACCTGCCTTCACTAATGGTTGTTTTAAGACTTTTGCCCACCAAGTTGCATGCAACCTAAACAGCATGTTTGTGTGCTCAGTCATGTCCACCTCTTTGTGACTCCATGGACTCTAGCCTGCCAGGCTCCTCTGTCCTTGGGATTTTCCAGGCAAGAATACTGGATTGGGTTGCCATTCCCTCCTCCAGGAGAAACTTCCTGTCCAAGGGATTAAACCCATGTCTCCTGTATCTCCTGCATTGCAGGCGGATTCCTCATGATTGCTTGAATTATTTTCCAGGAACTTTGCCTAGTTCAGCTGAGCTGAATCAGCTGTATCTAGTTGAAGCTGAGCTGGTTGAGACTGGTTAGAACCACCAACCCTTCAACTGGGCATGCGTGAATATCAGGCTCTTGACCTCTGCCCTGAGAAGATGCAGAGGCCTCTAGCCATGTTGCACTGGTGCAGGACGATAACTGCACCTTTTCCGAATACCTTTCCCCACACCTCAGGCCATCTTACTGCTTTATTTAGTATCCTATAAATACCTCCCGCCCCCCACCTCCAGCTCCTTACTTCCCGGAGGCAGATTTGAGATGTGTTTTTCTGTCTCTGAACTTGGCTGTCTGGTAAGTAAACCCTCTCTTCTCTGCGAAACTTAGTGTCTCAGCGTATTGGCTTGTTGTGTATCTGATAAAATGAACCTGGTTTGTAACGCTATTTCCATGTAAGTTCACCTCACCCTCACAGATCTGAGTGAACTGAGGTAGTGTAAGACCTGTGGCTGTTCATGAGAAATTATCTTAAGCGGAGGAATCACAGGAGTAAAGGTTCTGAAGTAGGAGTGTACTGAGAGTGTTCCAAGACTCTTAGGAGTTGACTGTGGCTACAGCAGAGTGAGCAATGGGATGAGGATGTAAGTAAGATCAGAGAGGTGGGAGAGATCAGACTATATAAAGCTGTGAAGGCCGTGTTGACAATTTTGTATTTTACTTGGAATGAGGTGGGAATCCACTGGAAGGTTTAAGTAGAGAAATGATCCAATCTGACTTCAACTTTATTTGGCTTCTAATTTTTAATTTTTTGTTGACATATAGTTGATGTACAAAATGAGTTTCAGATATACTACATAATGGTTGGATGTTTGCATGCATTATACAATGATTACCATAAGTCTAGCTTCTGTCCCCATACAGTTGACCCTGTTCCTTATGGTATATGTTATATCTCCATGACTTACTATATAGCTGGAAGTTTCACCTCTTACTCCCCTTTACTTCCCGCACTGGCAACCACCTGTTTGTTTTCTGTATGTCTGCTTCTGGTTTTATGTGGGTTTGTTTTGCTTGTACAATTTCACATATAAGTGAAATCATATGGTATTTCTCTTTCTCTTAGATAATATTTTCTAGACCCTTGTTGTCAAGAATGGCAAGATTTTAAAAAAACTTTATATTGGGGTAGTTGACTAACAATGGAGTGTTTGTTAAAGTGTACAACAAAGAGCAAAAGGATTCAATTATACCCATAAAAGTATGCATCCTTTAAAAAGTCTTTTTCCAGTCATCACAGAATATTGTTCAGGGTTCCCTGTGCTATACAGTAGGTCCTTGTTAGTTATCTGTTTTAAATATATTAATAGAAGTGTATACCTGTCGAATCCAAACTCCCGATCGGTCCTCCCCTACCCTTTCCCTCTGGTAACCATAAGTTTGTTCTCTAAATCTTTGAGTGTTTCTGTTTTGTAAATAAGTTCATTTTTATCATCTTTTTCGATTCTGTATATAAATTATATTATATGATACTTGTCTTTCTCTGGCTGACTTACTTCACTCAGAATGATTATCTCCAGATCCATCCATGTTGCTGCTAATTATTTCAGAGAATAGCAAGATTTCTTTTTTTTTTCATGGCTGAGTAATACTTTTTGTGCATGTATATATAAAACATCATCTTTATCCATTTGTCTATTGATACTTAGTGTGCTTCAATATCTTGGCTATTGTAAATATGTTGTAATGAACCTTAGAGTGCATATGTCTTTTTGAATTATTATTTTTATTTTTTTCAGATAAATACCCAGAAGTAGAATTTCTGGATTGTATGGCAGTTCAGTTTTTAGATTTTGAGGACGCTTCATGCTATTTTGCATAGTGGTGACACCAATTTACATTCCTACCAACAGTGTAGGAGGATTCCCTTTTCTTCACACTCTCTCCAGTTTATAGTTTGTAGATTTTTTTTGATGATGGCCATTTTGCTCAGTGTTAGGTGATACTTCATTGTAGTTTTGATTTGCATTTCTCTAATAATTAGTGATGCTGAGCATATTTTCATGTGCTTTTTGGCCATCTGTATGTCTTCAAAAAAATGTCATGATGTACAGTGTTGTATTAGTCATCTGTATGTCTTCTTTGGAGAAGTGTCTATTTAGATCATCTGCACATTTTTTGATTGGGTTGTTTGTTTTTTGATATTGATTTGAATGAGATGTTTGCATATTTTGGAGACTAATCCCTTGTTGGTTGCTTCATTTGCATATATTTTCTCCCATTCTGTGCATTGTCTTTTTATTTTGTTTATAGCTCCCCATGCAAAAATTTTTGTTTAATTAGGTTGTATTTTAAAATTGTTCCTTTTATTCTCATTACTCTAGGAGGTGTATTCAAAAAGATATTGCTGTGATTTATGTCAGTGTTTTATCTATGTTTTTCTGTAAGAGTTTAATAGTATCTGGTCTTAACATTTAGGTCTTTAATCCCATTTAAGTTTATTTTTTTGTATGGTGTGAAAGAACATTCTAATTTCATTCTTCATTGTGGTTTTGATTTGCATTTCCATGATGATTAGTGATGTTGAGTATGTTTTCATGTATCTGCTGGTCATCGGTATATCTCCTTTGAAAAAATGTCAAGTCCTCTGCCCATTTTAAAAATCAGGTTGTTTTTTTGAATGTTAATTTGTCTGAATAATTTATATGTTTGGATATTAACCCCTTATATACAGTTTGCAAATAACTTTTCCCATTCTTTAGGCTGATTTATATTTTGTTGATAGTTTCCTTCGTTCTGCAAAAGGTTTTTAGTTTGATGTGGTCCATTTGCTTATTTTTGTTTCCCTTGCTTGAAGAGATAAATCCCAAAAACATTGCCAAAAGATGTCAAAGAGCCTTCTGCCTATGTTGTCTTCTGGTAGTTTTGTGATTTCAGGCCTTATATCTACATATTTAACCCATTTTAAGTTTATTTTTCTGAATGGTGTGAGAAGGTAGTCCAATTTGATTCTATCACTTGTAGTTGTCCAGTTTCTCCAACACTATTTATTGAAGAGGATATCTTTTCCCTATTGTATATTATTTCATCCTTTGTCATAAATTTTATAATATTTGCTTTATATATTTAGATATTCTTATATTGAGGATATATATATATATATTTACAGTTGCTAGATCTCCTTGTTGAATTTATCCCTTTATCATTATGTATCTTTGTCTCTTCTTAGTCTTTGATTTAAAATATATTTTGTCTGATCTGAGTATCGCTACCCCCACTTGTTTTCTATTTGCATGGAATAGCTTTTTCCATCCCCTCATTTTCAGTTCACGTGTGTCTTTAGATCTGAAGTGAGTCTCTTGTGCTGCTAAGCTGCTAAGTCACTTCAGTCGTGTCCGACTCTGTGTGACCCCATAGACAGCAGCCCACCAGGCTCCCCCATCCCTGGGATTCTCCAGGCAAGAATACTGGAGTGGGTTGCCATTTCCTTCTCCAGTGCATGAAAGAGAAAAGTGAAAGTGAAGTTGCTCAGTCTGTCCGACTGTTAGCGACCCCATGGACTGCAGCCCACCAGGCTCCTCCGTCCATTGGATTTCCAGGCAAGAGTACTGGGGTGGGGTGCTGTCGCCTTCCCCGGAGTCTCTTGTAGGCAGTGTATATATGGTTCTTGTTGTTTTAAAACCAATCAGCCACTCTATGACTTTTGATTGGATAATTTAGTCCATTTATAGTTTGAGTGATTATTGATATGTACTGATTACCATTTTTTTCATTGTTCAATGATTGCTTTTGTAGTTCTTTTTGTTTCTTCTTTTTCTTCTCTTTCCTTGTGGTATGACTATTTTTTGTGTTATATTTGAGTTCCTTTTCTTTTATGGATTCCTTTTCCCTTTTGTGTTTATCTGTTGTAGATTTTTGTTTACCATGAGGTTTATATCAACATATATAAGGATGAATTCTAACAACTCTGCATTTTTATTCCTCCCACTACCATGTTTAATCTTTTTGACAACATATTTCACATCTCTTTGCTTTGTGTATCCATTAACTACATATCAGGGATATAGATGATTTTATTACTTTTTTATTTTAATTTTTATTAGATTTATAAGTGATTAATATAATGCCTTTTGTATATTGGGCTTCCCTGGTGGCTCAGATGGTAAAGAATACACCTGCGATGCAGGAGACCTGGATTTGATCCCTGGGTTGGGAAGATCCTCTGGAGAAGGAAATGGCAACTCACTCCAATATACTTGCCTGGAAAACCCCATGAATGGGAAGCCTGGCAGGCTATAGTCCATGGGGTTGCAAAGAGTCAGGCATGACTAAGTGACTTCACTTTCTTTCTTTCACTTTCTTTTTGTCTATTTGCCTTAACCAGTGAGATTTTTTTCTTTTATAACTTCATATTTCTAGTTGTGGACTTTTCCCCCTACTTAGAAAGTCCCTTTAAATTTCTTTTAAAGCTGATTTTGTGATGTTAAATTCATTTAACTTTTGCTTGTCTTTAAAACTCTATCCTACAAATCTGAATGATAACCTTGCCTTGTAGAGTATTCATGGTTGTAGGATTTTTCAGTTCCTCACTTTGAATATATTGTGCCACTCCTTTCTGGTCTACAGACTTTCTGCTGAAAAGTCAGCTGAGAGTCTTATGGGAGTTCCCTTGTACATAACTAGTTTCATTTCTCTTGCTGCTTTTAAAACTTTTAATTATTGTTATTTAATTTTTTATATTTAATTTAATTATAATGTGTCTTGAACTTCTTTGGGTTCATCTTGTTTGAGAGTCTCTTTTTCCTGGTCCTGTATGTCTTTTTCCCATGTAAGGGAAATTTTCAACCATTACTACGTCAGTTAATCTCTTTGACCCTTTTTCTTCTTCTGGTACCCCTACAATGTAATGTTAGTATGCTTGATGGCCTTCCCTGGTGGCTCAGCATATAGAATCCATCTGCAATTGCAGGAGCCATAGGCGACATGGATTAGATTCCTGGGTCGGGAAGACCCCCCTGGAGGAGGGCTTGGCAACCCACTCCAGCTTTCTTTCCTGGAGAATCCCATGGACAGGGAAGCCTACCAGGCTACCGTCCATAGGGTCACAAACAGTCAGACACGACTGAAGCAACTTAGCGTGCACCCATACACACAGTATGCTTGATGTTGTTTCAAAAGTCTCTTAAACTATCCTTATTTAACAATTTTTTTCCTTTTTTTCCCCAACTTGAATGATTTCTATTACTCCTGTCTTCTGTTTACTAATCCATTCTTTTGTAACATGTAATCTGTTATTTCCTTCTAGTGTATTTTTTTTTTTTACTTCAGTTATTCTTCAGCTCTGTTAGGTTCTTTTAAAATAATTTCTCTTTTAAACTGGAGCCTGTTATACAGAATGAAGTAAGCCAGAAAGAAAAACACCAATACAGTATACTAACGCATAAATATGGAATTTAGAAAGATGGTGACACACTTTATATCTTGTAAGAAAGAGCACGAAAAGGAGCTTCACAGAAAATTTTCTATATTACCTTCTTATCCTTTCCAAGAAAAATTAAAAGTGAAAATAAATAAGAAAAAAAGATTGTGATGAAACAAAAGTGCTTACCTGATTTCCACATAATCTGCTACACATGTACTACCAATGGCATCCTCCAAGGAGAAGTTTGTGAAGTGTAATGCAATCTGTTGGCTGCTTTCCACTGTGATCCTATAAATGCATTCCAAGTTGTTGGGGTAAAAACGGGGGAAGTTTGGAGAAGTGAAAGTCCCAGATTCTTCTGTATAGTCGTTCAAGCATGCTGTAAAAAGAAACAGATCCCAAGAGGAAAAAGAATTTACAAGACAATACATTTATAAGACATTTAGTTATATACACGTCATTAATTTATGCTAATATATTTGATTGTCAATATGGCATTCTGGGATGTTCAAAGAATGACTTCCTTTCAAAACAAAGTTTTCGAAATCTCAAAGGCAAAAACAATTACTAATAGTAAACCTAAGCTATATGGTGGAAGTAGTTACATGTAATCACAACTTTTTGGTTCTTGGAAGTACTTTAACTTTTTCTAATCCATGCAAATTATCATAAACATTAAAAACTAGGCTTACCTACAGAAATCACAAGGGAAGGCTTAGTGATAATTAAGTTCTTTCAAACTTTCTTTCAAAATGGTTTTTGTCAAAGCATGCATTTATGAGAAATGACAAAACCGGTGCTCAGCCACATGGGGATGAATAGGATATGAGACCCGGGGATGGGAATGACCTTGAATCAATGCTCAGTTCAGATACCACCAAGCTGTACAAACTTAGGCAAGTTGCTTCATGTTCTGAGCCTCATCTCAAAAATGGAGATGTGACTATTTTTGAGTATACACCCAAGGGTCAGTTGTTCATGCTTTATTGACTATGCCAAAGCCTTTGACTGTGTGGATCACAACAAACTGTGGAAAATTCTTAAAGAGAGGAATACCAGACCACCTGACCTACCTCCTCAGAAATTTGTATGCAGGTCAAGAAGCAATAGCTAGAACTGGACATGGAACAACAGACTGGTTCCAAATAGGAAAAGGAGTACGTCAAGGCTGTATCTTGTCACCCTGCTTATTTAACTTATATGCAGAGTACATCATGAGAAATGCTGGACTGGATGAAGCACAGCTTGAATCAAAATTTCCAGGAGAAATATCAATAACCTCAGATATGCAGATGACACCACACTTATGGCAGAAAGTGAAGAGGAACTAAAGAGCCTCTTGATGAAAGTGAAAGAGGAGAGTGAAAAAGTTGACTTAAAGCTCAACATTCAGAAAACTAAGATCATGGCATCCTGTCCCATCACTTCATGGGAAATAGATGTGGAAACAGTGGGAGGCTTCATTTTTGGGGGCTCCAAAATCATTGCAGATGGTGACTATAGCCGTGAAATTAAAAGATGCTTGCTCCTTGGAAGAAAAGTTATGACCACCCTAGACAGCATATTAAAAAGCAGAGACATTACTTTGCCAACAAAGGTCCATCTAGTCAAAGCTATGGTTTTTCCAGTAGTCATCTATGGATGTGAGAGCTGGACTGTGAAGAAAGCTGAGCACCGAAGAACTGATGCTCTTCAACTGTGGTGTTGGAGAAGACTCTTGAGAGTCCCTTGGAGAGATCCAACCAGTCCATCCTAAAGGAAATCAGTGCTGAATATTCATTGGAAGGACTGATGTTGAACCTGAACCTCCAATACTTTGGCCACCTGAGGCGAAGAACTGGCTCACTTGAAAAGACGCTGATGCTGGGAAAGATTGAAGGCGGGAGGAGAAGGGGACGACAGAGGATAAGATGGTTGGATGGCATCACCAACTCAATGGACACGGGTTTGGGTGGACTCGGGGAGTTGGGATGGACAGGGAGGCCTGGCATGCTGCGGTACATGGGGTCACAAAGAGTTGGACATAACTGAGCAACTGAACTGAACTGAACTGAACATAGTATGTGCTCAGTAAATGACAGAGATCATCACTACACTCTAAAATGGAATAGAGAAGTGTAAGAAAGGCAGAGCATAAATACAAGGAATAAATAAGATCATTCATATAAACCTTTTAGATAGGATAATTTTATTTCCTAAATAACTACCAACTTTTCTACTTTACCAGTTTCAATTTGATCTATTCATCTCTTCATGCTCTCTAGTCACTGACCAACCCACTTAATCTCCTATGCCCTCAAAGTCAGAGGTATTTCCGAAATAAAATCTGGTTTCAGTGTATCTTCAACTTTATCTGGTAATAACATAAACCTAGGATCCCAGAGTAACTCAAGTCCCTGATGGGCAGGTTTTGAAGAATAAACTATTACTTTTATGATGATTAAAAAAAGAAAATGAGGATAGTTCAGTTCAGTTCAGTTCAGTCGCTCAGTCATGTCCGACTCTTTGTGACCCCATGAATCGCAGCACACCAGGCCTCCTTGTGCATCACCATCTCTCGGAGTTCACTCAAACTCATGTCCATTGAGTCGGTGATGCCATCCAACCATCTCATCCTCTGTCATTCCCTTCTCCTTCTGCCTCCAATCCCTCCCAGCATCAGAGTCTTTTCCAATGAGTCAATTCTTCACATGAGAGGGCCAAAGTACTGGAGTTTCAGCTTGAGCATCATTCCTTCCAAAGAAATCCCAAGGCTGATCTCCTTTAGAATGGACTAGTTGGATCTCCTTGCAGTCCAAGGGACTCTCAAGAGTCTTCTCCAGCACCACAGTTCAAAAGCATCAATTCTTCGGCACTCAGCTTTCTTCACAGTCCAACTCTCACATCCATACATGACTACTGGAAAAACCATAGCCTTGACTAGACGGATCTTTGTAGGCAAAGTAATGTCTCTGCTTTTCAATATGCTATCCAGGTTGGTCATAACTTTTCTTCCAAGGAGTAAGTGTCTTTTAATTTCATGGCTGCAATCACCACCTGCAGTGATTTTGGAGCCCAAAAAAATAAAGTCTGACACTGTTTCCACTGTTTCCCCATCTATTTCCCATGCAGTGATGGGATCGGATGCCATGATCTTAGTTTTCTGAATGTTGAGCTTTAAGCCAACTTTTTCACTCTCCTCTTTCACTTTCATCAACAGGCTTTTTAGTTCCTCTTCACTTTCTGCCATAAGTGTGGTGTCATCTGCATATCTGAGGTTACTGATATTTCTCCTGGCAATCTTGATTTCAGCTTGGGCTTCTTCCAATCCAGTGTTTCTCATGATGTACTCTGCATATAAGTTAGGTGTGCTATTTTCTCAAGTTGCTGCTGTATAACCATACTCAAAAAAGAGTGCACAGAGATGCACAGAAAACATTACAGGTTCTCCTATCATGTACAGCCCTCCGAATAACAAGCATTTACCATGTAGTTGGTTATTTGATTTTAAACAGCAAGTAATCAAGACTTAACTTACTGAAGGAGTTGACAGTGATATGAATATCAGGGATATGACAGGGATGAATGTTGTATACTTTTCTATAGTCTGTCAAGATGTTTCTTCAAGGGCCAAAGAATAATGGAAGGAAGAAAAGGAAGGAAGGTCAGAAGAAAGGGAGGGAGGGAAGAAGGGAAGGAGGAGGGAGGAAGGGAAGGAGGAGGGAAAAGGCAGAGATAAAGCAGGGGAAAGCAGGAGCAGGGCTCTGTGTGAAGAGGCCGTATATTAAGTATTTCAGGTCGAGTAAGGAGTACTACTATGATAAAAATTCATGGATCAAATGAACATTAAATAAAGGCTGTGAAACAGTCTCCTTGAGCTGATGAACTTACAGACTGACCACAGACTCACTGACCACACCACATTCAGATAGCTTTAAGAATTTATTTCAGAATGCATATTGCTAGGCCTTGAGCAAATACAAAGAGAAATATCACTAAAATGCCAAATAAGGACATAAAATAGAATACTAAAAATATTCTGTAAACCAGAGAAGACAGGAAAGTAGCAACAGAAGAAGGGCATCTATGAAAAACCCAAACTTAACATCATACTTGGGTAGTAAAAGACTAAGTGCTTTCCTGTCAAGATAAACAGCAAGGCCAGTATGTCCAATCTCACTCCTTCTATTCAGTGTTACAGACGGTCCCAATTATGGCAAAAGGAAAATAGAGACAGACAAACAGATAATGAAAAGGAAAAAATAAAACTGTCCTTACAGATATGATCAATTGCCTATGTAAAATACACTAAGAAATCTACTAAAAGATACTGGAACTAATAACTGAGTTTAATAAGTTTATAGGATACAAGATAATTATTCAAAAATCAATTTAATTTTCAAATACTATTCAAATAACTGGAAAATAAAATTTTAAATACCATTTACAACTGCATAAAAAGCATAAAGCACTTGATAGAAAATATAATGGGAAGAAACAAAAATTCTACAGTGAAAACTTTAAAACATAGCTGAAAGGTATTTCAAAAGATTTGAATAGAGAAGTAAATATGATAATGAATTGGAAGACTCATTGTAAGACGCCCTTTGCCCTAAGATTCATCTATATATTCAATCCAATCTTAATCAAATTCCCAACAAGTTTGTATTTGTTTGTTTGTTTGTTTCTTCAGTTCAAATTGAAAAGATGATTCTAAAATTGTATATGGAAGTATAAAAAGCCTAGGATAATCAAAACAATTTTGAAAAATCTGGATGATTTACACTTCCCGATCTTAAGATAAACTATAAAATTACATAATATGAAGTAATAGAGTCTATTGTCATAGGGAAAAGATACACAGATCAATAGAATAGAACAGCCATTCCAGAAACTGACCCAAAGATACAAGGACAAATAGTTTTCAACAACAATGCAAAGGCAATTCAGTGCAAAAAGGACAATCTTTTCAACAAATAGTGTTTGAATGATTAAATATCATTTGCTAAGCAAACAAACAGCCTTGAATACATAACTCACATTATATAGAAAAATGAACTCAAAATGGATCATAAACATAAATGTAAAAGCCTCACACCAAAATACTTGCAGAAGAATGCACAGAAAATCCTCACAACTTCAGTAGACATAGATTTCTTAACAACATAAAAAAAATCCTGAGGAGTGGCCAAGTGGAAGGGAAGGTGTCTTCTAGAAAGAGGTAACCTGTTTATTAGCCTGAGTGTCGTTTTTAGTATCAACCAGTCTCTTTCTGCCACTGTAGTTTTTCTGCCTTCAGGCTAGGGATGACAGTAAGGAAGACAAAGAATAAAAGAGAACGAGACTCATTTGAGGATGCCAAATGTTGAGGTCCTGCCTAAGGGAAAAGAACAATAGAAGAAGCAACATTAGCTCCCCACTGCCAGAACCGAGCATTTTCATAAACACGGGGAACCTTGGGGGTCGGTGGCGTAAGGAGTGTCAATGATAGGAGGTGTGGGAAATCCTAGAGCAGATGAAGAGCTATCATTTTTCTGGGGACTGGAGTGTGGGGTGGGATGAGGGGCAAAGAAAGCATAGGGTCTCAGAGTCCTAACCCCACCCGTGATTCAGAGCAAGGCCAGAGACCCGAGACACCCTATGGCCCCCTCCTTACCCAGTGTACAGTAGGGGCTTTAGAATATATAGCTGCCCACTGGGGGTTGATGCGCAGTGGACACTGGTGACGGGTGGATTAGAAGAGGCCTTGAGAGAGTTACAAGGAGCTCAAAGGAGAGACCTCTGTGGACTGAGGACTGAAAAGCAAATGGGGACAAGGATAGCCCTGCAGGCCCTCTCAGGAGGAGCCTGGTGTGGTGGTCAGCTGCCGCCACTGCTCTTTTTATAGGCCCACAGTCCCTTATCTAGGACCAAGTGTGATTCAGAATTTGGAGTTCTTTTGGACTTTAGGCAGAGGTGACATGGGGTAGAGCAGTGCATTATGTACTCTGTGAGTGTGGTCGGGGGCAGCCCCATGTAATAAAATACATGAATATTTCTGCAGTAAAATGTATGAGATGCCTAAGGGTTATACTCATATCCTTCAAGTCAGAATTTCTTTCAGGTCAGATTTTGCTGTCAAGGTACTTTTGGTACCAAATTTTAAAATCTTTCCTAAGGCAGTCCTGGGAGTCAGCCTGCCTCATTCCCATTTCTCCTCCCCCTCCCCCAGATCTAAGTGGTCAGCAAGTTGTATCTGCCCTATCTCCTTAACACCTCTCATGTCTGTGTCCTTCCTTCCATCCCTCTGGCTCCATCCTGGTTCAGGCCGCCTTCCCCTCTCACCAGGATTATCTCAGTTGCCCTCTGGCTGACCTCCTATAGCCTCCAGTTTCTCCCCAGTATTGCTCTCAGAGGAGCTGCTCTAGAATGCAAACTTTCGGCCTGGCTGGGGTGTTCCATCAGGAGACTGAAATGATTAATGAAAAATACCGGCAGAACTGAAGAATGCCAACTTTTCTTTAATGGCCAAGCATATGGAAACCTGGGCTTTCCAGGTGGCCAATGCACCCAGCTGCTAATGCAGGAGACTTAAGAGACGTGGGTCCAATCCCTGCGTCAGGAAGATTCCCTGGAAGAGGGCATGGCAACCCACTCCAGTATTCTTGCCTGGAGAATCCCATGGACAGAGAAGCCTGGCAGCCTACAGTCCATAGGGTCACAAAGAGTCAATCATGCCCAAAGTGACTTAGCACCCATGGAAATCTGTCTATTGGGAGTCCACTAAGCAGGAGACATTATGCATGTTCCCAGATAGAGGTACAGGGAGCTGAGGCCTCCCAAATCCACACTGAAATGTAAGCTGCTGCTCCCCCACAGAAAGAAGGTTCTGCTAGATGTGAGAAGCCCCCATCTCCTCCTGGCTCCTGGATGACTGCTTAGACAGGAGCTGGTTATGTGCCTGCCTGGTGCAGGTAACTAGCACAAAATCTACATCTCAGAGTTAATTTCTCAGGCCTAGGAGGACCAGGCTTCAGTCAGCCTGAGAGCTCTCCTTGCAACTCCCAAATCCAATGCTGACCTCCAGAGAAGCTGACTGGCTGGCCACAATCACAGTTCTGTTTCACAGGCTATATCAGCCCAGCTGGCAAGAACCAAAGCAGGCCAAGGGGTCAGCTATGCCTGCTTGGGCCCATAAAGGTCAAAGGCCTTCTCAAGGCAGAACAGCAGCCTTTGATCCCAGCTGCTGCATGTATGAAAAAAAAAAGAGAGAAATGCAACTTAGGGTTCTTACTGTTCTAGCTTCAGTGATCCTGCATGATCACAGGGCTTCCATTTCACTCTCGCTATTTGGCCATCATGGTTCTCCATAATTTAACTTTGAAATCATTTTTTGCTTATTTTTTGGCCTCAAAGCTTGCAGGATTTAACTCTCTAACACAGGGATTGAATTGAGGCCCTTAACAATGAGAGCATGGAGTCCTAACCACTGGACCACCAGGGAATTCCCTGAAGAATCATTTATTGAGGAAGTATTTATCCCAAGCCCTGTGTTCAATTTTCTGCATATAATTTTACTGAATCATCACACCTCTTGGGCTGTGTCAGAACTGTCAGTGTCCTGTTTCCTGTTTGGGAAAATCAAGTCCCAGCCTGGTTGATTGCTTACTTGAAATCCTGCAGTTAGTGAAAGCTCCCACCAAATGGCATTTTCTTTGGTGGTAGATCACTGTCATTGGCAGATACTTTCTGCCTCTCCCTGTTACATATCCCTGCTTTGTGAAACTTCAGCAAGAGCGTAGGACTTACTCTGGCCAATAAAATGTGGGCAGAAGTGACATACACGGCACTTCAGGGCAGAGCTTTTGAGGGCCAGTGCAGAGTTTCCATGTTCTCTTTGCCCTGCCTCTGTAGACACAGAAACCTGTGTTGAGATGGATCCTCTCTTGGACTAGGTCTTTGAGAACCTGACTTGAGGTAAAACCCCTATTTGATTCACATGAGTGTAGAGTAAGAGCAAGAAATGTATTTTGTGGACTTTCCCTGGTGGTATAGTGGATAGGAGTCCACCTGCCAACGCTGGGGACCCAGGTTTGATCCCTGGTCTAGGAAGATTCCACATGCTGCAGAACAACTAAGCCTTTGTGCCATAACTACTGAGCCTGCACTCTAGAGCCTGTGAGCTGCAGCTAGTGAGCCCACGTGCTGCAATTCCTGAAGCCCAGGCACCAAGAGCCTACAGCCTGTGCTTTGCAACAAGAGAGGCCACTGCAATGAGAAGCCTGCAGGCTGTTGAGTATAGAGTAAGAGCAAGAAATGTATTTTGTGGACTTTCCCTGGTGGTATAGTGGATAGGAGTCCACCTGCCAATGCTGGGGACCCAGGTTTGATCCCTGGTCTAGGAAGATTCCACATGCTGCAGAACAACTAAGCCTTTGTGCCATAACTACTGAGCCTGCACTCTAGAGCCTGTGAGCTGCAGCTAGTGAGCCCACGTGCTGCAATTCCTGAAGCCCAGGCACCAAGAGCCTACAGCCTGTGCTTTGCAACAAGAGAGGCCACTGCAATGAGAAGCCTGCAGGCTGCAATGAAGAGTAGCCCCCGCTTGTTGCAAACAGTGGAAGCCTGTGCACAGCAGTGAAGATCCAGCACAACCAAAAAGAAACACAGTGATTTATATAAAAAAGAAATTAATTTTGTTGTTTCAGGCTACTGAGGTCTGTCTCTTATACACATCTAGATGTGTATAAGAGACAGGGATGAGATGGTTGCATGGCATCACCGACTCAATGGACATGAGTTTGAGTGAACTCTGGGGGTTGGTGATGGACAGGGAGGCCTGGCGTGCTGCAGTCTATGGGTTCGCAAAGAGTCGGACATGACTGAGGGACTGAATAGAACTGAGGATTACATGTTTGTTTACTTCTGAGATTTGAACTGTTACCTGGATTGTCAGTCTAGATTGGTAGTTCTTAAAGCATAGTATGGATTGAGAGTTGGACTGTAAAGAAAGCTGAGCACTGAAGAATTGATGCTTTTGAACTGTGGTGTTGGAGAAGACTCTTGAGAGTCCCTTGGACTGCAAGGAGATCCAACCAGTCAATCCTAAAGGAGATCAGTCCTGAGTGTTCATTGGAAGGACTGATGTTGAGGCTGAAACTCCAATACTTTGGCCACCTGATGCGAAGATCTGACTCATTTGAAAAGACCCTGATGCTGGGAAAGATTGAAGGCAGGAGGAGAAGGGGACGACAGAGGATGAGATGGTTGGATAGCATCATGCACTTGATGGACATGGGTTTGGGTGGTCTTTGGGAGTTGGTGATGGACAGGGAGACCTGGCATGCTGCAATTCATGGGGTTGCAGAGTCGGACACAACTGAGCGACTGAACTGAACTGCACTGAAAGCATAGTTCATGGATCTTTGAAGGGCTCTTTGAGCTCCTTTGGGAGATCTTCAAAGCCAAAACTATTTTCATAAGTCTTAATAGATGTTATTTACCTTCTTCACTCTAATTTTGTCCAAGCGTATGGAGTGTGAAAAGTTCATTGATATGGTTCCGGATATCATATTGCAACTGATTGTTAGGAAACTGTCCCTAGTTATCTTCTGATGTGGTATCGAAGAAAAATATCCACAAGTATCTGGAAATTTTATTGAAATGTTTTTCCAGTTACCTGACTGTTTGAGGTCAGGTTTTCTTTACATACTTCAACCAAAGTGATCTACTCCAGTACACTAAATGCAGCAGTAGATATGAAACTTGAGCTGTCCCTGTTAAGCTAGACATTAAGGTGATTTGCAGAAATTAACTTCTCTTGCGGTTTTTTTGTTTTGTTTTTGACAATATGTTCTTCATAAAAATACATGCAATGTGTTTGTTAAATGAATGTGTGTGTGTATAAATTTCTCAGTTTTAATTTCCAATGTGGTAATTATAGATTTAATCCATGCAAAAATGGGTTTTGAGGGTCCTCAATTTTTGTGTGTAAAGGAGTCTTGATACTAAAAAGTTTAAGGCCCTCTGATCTAGATTATAAACTGTCAGCAGCAATGGCAGGGTCTATTTTTATTCATCTTTGTGTCTCTAGGAACTAGCAGTATGTAACAATTTATGAATTCTTTTGAAATTATTTATCTCATATATTCTATTTCTGTGTCTATAACCTATCCTTAACCTCTTTTTTAATCCTGTATTCTGATCATCCTGTTAAACCATTCCACTTTGATGTCTCTTAGAATAGTATGTTTTATATGTCAGATCAAACTCATCACCAGAATATCTCTTCCTCATAACTTTTTGCTTTCTTATAATATATTGAAACTTAGTGTTAGTCACTCAGTCATGTCCAACTCTTTGTGACCCCTTGGACTGTAGCCCTCCAGGCTACTCTGTCCATGGAATTCTCTGGCAAGAATACTAGAGTGGGTAGCCATTCACCTCTCCAGGGGACTTTTCCAACCTAGGGATTGAACCCAGGTCTCCCACATTGCAGTTGAATTCTTTACTATTTGAGCCACCTGGGAAGCCACTAATATTATTGATTTTTATCCCAAATAATTTTTATGGCTTTTCCAAACAGTAGAACTGTAGATATTGCCTGCTGTTATAGATTTTTCTTACACCAGCTTCTTTTATGAGGGGCTCACAATTTTTTTGTATATCAGAATCACCTGGAGGGTTTGTTGAAACTGATTTTTGTGTTTCTGATTCTGTAGGCCTGGGATGGGACCTGAGAATTCAGATTTTGAGCAACTGATACTGATGACCTGAGGGCATACTTTAGGAACTGTTGATATATAATATTTTAGCTGCAGTACTCACCAATCATCGCATATGTTTCCTTACTGTATATATAGTTTGCTCATATACTTACTCTGTGATTATGTAATTCCTGTCTATTCAAGACTCAGTCCAAATCTTTTGGCTTTTACTATCTATTTTAAATATAACTCTTTGAGAGTCCTCTGAACTCCTGTACTACTCAGTTTTTGTATTTATTTATTTATTTTTTACTGCCTTGCATAGTGCATACAGGGGCTTCCCAGGTGGCTCGGTTGTAAAAAAAAATCTGCCTGCCAGAAGAAGATGTGGGTTTGATGCCTGGGTCAGGAAGATCCCCTGGAGAAGGCAATGGCAACCCACTCCAGTGTTCTTGCCTGGAAAACCCCTGCATAGAGGCTTGGCAGGTTACAGTCTGTGGTGTCACAAAAGTATCAGACATGACTCAGTGACTAAACAACAACATAGTACATATATATTATTTTCAATTGTCTTTTCGTTTTTTAAAAATTGTGAGGTATTAAATATATTAAAGTACATAAATCTTAAGTGTGGAGTGCAATGATTTTTTCTAATGTAATCAACACCTAAATAAAAATATTTCAGAAATATTCTACATAACTCCCTTCAGTCATGTACCACTTACTCATTCCCTTCAGTCATATACCACCGTTCTTTTTATCACTATAGATCATACAGTATGTACTCTTTCTGTTTGACCTCTTTTGTTCAACATTGTTTTATTGAGATTCCTCCATGTTATTGCATGTATTCGTAATTTGTTCTTTTTTTATTGCTGAGTTTTATTTCAATGTATGAACATACTGTAATTAATATATCTGTTCTACATTGAATGACAGATATGGGTTGCTGTCTAGTATTTGCTATCATAAAATTACTGTCATCAACATTCTTGTATAATTTTTTTTAGTGGACTGAAATACTCATTTCTGTTGGGTGTATGCCCAGGAGTGGAATTTTTGTGTCACATATAGGCATATGTATATCTTCACTTGATGCTGCCAAATATTTTCCCAAAATAGTTTTACCAGCTGTTTCCATCAGTAATGTATGAGAGTTTTAATTGTTCCACATTCTTGCCATTTGGTATTATCTATTTAATTTTAGCATTGTGGGTAAAATTTTTACCATATTGAGCATTTTTTCTTATGTTTACTGGCCAATTGCATTTGTTCTTTAAGATTTTTTGCTTTTTATTTTTACCCATTAAAAAATAGGGTTGTTTTTCTTTTTTCTTATTGATTTATAAGGGTAGTTCTTAATATGTTTGGATATGATTCTATCCTTGAACATAGGCTTTGAAGTTATCTCATCTCGTCTTTTCACAATTTTAATGTTGTACTTTGATCAAAAGATGTTTTTAATTTAAATGAAGAACAATTTATCAGTGTATTTTTTATAGTTAGTGTTTTTTCCTGCTCTGCTTAAGAAGTTTTTCTTCAAGGTTATGGAGATATTTTTTCTATGGTTTCTTCTAGAAGATTTATTGTTTTGCTTTGTACACTAGATCTATAATCCACCTTGAATTAACTTTTGTAAATGGTTGAGATCAGGGTCTCCGTTTCTCCTTACATCATTCATATGTGTTTACAATTATATTTATATTTATATATGATTCTTTAGTTGCATGCTCCAGTACCTTTATTTAAAGGCGTGTCTTTTTCCATACTAAATTGCAGTTCATGTCTTGGTAATAAATCAAGTGACTCTGCTTGTGCATCGAGCGTGTGTGCGGGCGTGCCTATTTCTGTACTCTGTTCTCCATGAAGGCAGTTCTATACTCTCTTATTACCTTAGCTTTATAATACATATTCATGTCCAGTAGTGTAAGGCCTTCAGTTTTCCTGTTCTTCTATATTTTCTTGGCCAATTTAGGACTTTTGTATATCCATGTAAATTTTATATAGAAATTTTATGGGCAGTTTTTACCCAAAAGTGTTTCTACCTCCAAACCCCTTCATTCCTAGTTTGCTGATTTTTTTTTAAAGTGATGAATGGATATTGAAATATATTACATGTTTTTTTCCCATACCTTTTTAGATAGGTGTTAGAAGTCTGGGGTTTTATCCTTTATCTGGTTAATGTGGTGAAGTCATATTGATTTTCCCCTGAATATTGAGCCATCCTCTCCTTCCTGGTGTAGACCCTACCTGGTTATTATATCCTATTCTTATTTATAACCAATTTATTTGCTTCAGTCTGCCAATCTTTTGTCTAAGGTTCTTGTGCCTATACTCAGGAGGATGTGCTCTGTGTGTGCTAAGTTGCTACAGTCATGTCTGACTCTTTGCGATCCTGTGGACTATAGCCTGCCAGGTTCCTCTGTCCATGGAATTCTCCAGGCAAGAATACTCTCCAGGAGTGGGTTCTCATTCCCTTCTCCAGGGCATCTTCCCGACCCGGGGACTGAACCTGCGTCTTTTATGCCTGCACTGGTAGGCGTGTCCTTTACCACCGGCATGTAACTTTTCCTTCTTTTTTTTTTTTTAAATGTATTTCAGGTTTGGGTATGAACATAATGCTGACCTTATAAACTGATTTGGAAAGCGTTACTCTTTTCCTCTGGAAGAGTTTGTGTAAGAGTAGTAGTGTTTTCCTTAAAAATGTTTTGAAGAACTTAAGAGTGAAAATCTTGGATTGGACTTTTTATTGTTATAGTTCTTGAGAAGTTTTAAGTTATTGTTTCAATTTCTTTGATATACAGATACAGGAATATTCAGAATTTATATATATTTTTGTGTCATTTTTGATAGGTTGTATATTTCAAAAGTTTTTAATCTAAATTTTTAAGTTTATTGATAGAATTATTTATATTTTGTCATTTTAACATCTATAGGGTCTTAAGGGATGCCCTGTTTTTATATATCTGTTATTCATAATTTGTGGCTTTTCTCCCCTGTTTTTTCTCAATCAGTCTTGCTGCTGCTGCTGCTAAGTCGCTTCAGTCATGTCCGACTCTGTGCGACCCATAGACGGCAGCCCACCAGGTTCCCCCGTCCCTAGGATTCTCCAGGCAGATCACTGGAGTGGGTTGCCATTTCCTTCTCTGGTTTTTATTAATTAAAAAATTAAAATTTTAATGAGTAAATTCTAGTTTTTTTTTACTTGTACATTTTCTTTTGTTTATTTTTCTCATATATATATTTTTCTTGCAGCTTACTTTGTCATTTGTCTTTAGTTTTTTTAGAATTGGAAACATTATGTATTTTTCAATATTTATATTTTTTCATTTTATTTGTCCTCAGTTATAAATCGCCATCTAAGCAGTACTTTAGCTACATTTTTATGAGCTCTAACATATTGGTTTTTCATGGCTATTCATTTAAATTTCATTGTAGGTTTTCTTTTTCTTTGACCTATAAACTAAATCAGATTTGTGTTGCCTAATATCTAAACTTTTAAAACTTTTCTAGTTCTTTTTATTTTTGAGTACTTCTTAAATTTGGTTATGATCAGAGAGATACTTTGTATGTTACAGTATTGTGAAATGTTTAATACTTGTTTTATGATCCAGTATATAGACTATTTTGTTAAATGACTGATTATCCCTCAAGCAGAAATATATTGTCCTTGAGTGCAATATTCTAAATGTCAGTTTTGTCAAGTTGCTTAGTCATGTTCTTCATATTCTTCAAATATCATCATTGATTTTTTTGTTTGCTTATTCTATCAGATACTGATAGAGGTCTTAACATTTTTTTAAAAATTGAGATATAATTGACATATGACATTATATTAGTTTCAGGGATACAACATGATGATTTGATACTTATATATGTTGCAAAATAATCATCAAAATTGGTCTAGCTAACATTCATCACCATACATAATTAACACATTTTATTCTTGTGATGAAAACTTTAAAAATTTACTCATCTTAGCAACTTTCAAATATACAATACAGTGTAATTAGCTTGGTGTGGGGACACACCAGCCAGCCCTCAGTGAGTCATGATTGCTTGTGGTCCAGTGAAGGACAGACGTATGTCTCTCCCAGGCCTAGTTCCACTCCCCAGAGAAACAAAAGAAAGCAGCAGCCTCGGCTCAGTCCTTCAGGCTTGCTGCTGGTTGCTATTTTAAGTCCTAATCTCTTGAAGTGACTAACACTGATTAAGGTTTTACCAGAAATGAGAAAATTTCTCCCCAGTCTCAGATGATAGACAATCTGCCCACAATGCGGGAGACCCAGGGTTGATCCCTGGGTCAGGAAGATCCCATGGAGAAGGGGATGGCAACCCACTCCAGTGTCCTTGCCTAGAGAATCCCATGGACAGAGGATCCTGGAGGGCTACAGTCCATGGGGGAGAGTTGGACACGACTGAGCAACTAAGCATGCATTATTAGCATTGTCCCTATGACAATGTCTGCATGAGTTCCTTTGTAGCTTGTATTTTTAGACCTCTTCATCCGTGTAGCCTACTCCCCATCCCCATGTTTAGCAACCAGCAATTTGTTCCGTGTATCCATCAGCTTGTGTTTGTTTCTAGTATCCACACCTAAGTGAGATCATACTTGTCTATCTCTGTCTGGCTTAGTTGACTTAGCATGACGTTTCCAAGTTTCACACTGTGGTAAATGATAGTATTTCTTCTTTTTATGCCTAATAGAAATATGTATTACACATAATATATAAATCTATACATAAAATAATAGATTCAAATATATAATGCTTTCATATATTTATATATAAATATTATATATATAAATCTCACATTAAATTTTCTTTTTCTTTTCATCCATTGTTGGACATTTAGGCTGCTTCCATATTTTGACTACTGTAAATAATGCTGATGTGGAAGGTGTGTATATCTTCTCATTAGTGTTTCTCTTTTCATTGGATAAATATCCAGAAGTGGAGTTGATGGATAAAATGGCAGTTCTATTTTTAATTTTTTGAGACATCTTCATGCTGTTCTCCAAAGTGGCTGCACCAGTTTACATTCCCAGCAACAGTATCACAGCATTCCCTTTTTCCATGTCCTTGCCAACACTCGTCTTTTCAGTAAGTCATTCTAACAAATGTGAGATGATATCTCATTGTGGTTTTGATTTGCATTTTCCTAATGATAAGTGACAGGAGGAGAAGGGGACGACAGAGGTTGAGATGGCTGGATGGCATCACTGACTTGATGGACGTGAGTCTGAGTGAACTCCATGAGTTGGTGATGGACAGGGAGGCCTGGTGTGCTGCGATCCATGGGGTCGCAAAGAGTCGGACACGACTGAGCGACTGAACTGAACTGAATTGAACTGAATGATAAGTGATGTTGCACATCTTTCTTCTCATACCTGTTGGTCATCTGTATGTTTTCTTTGGAAAAAATATCTATTCAGATCATCTGCTCATTTTTAATTGAATCGTTATTGTTATTGCTATTGAGTTGAATGGGTTCTTCATATGTTGAATATTAACCTCTTAACAGGTACATGACTTACAAATATTTTCTCCCATTGAGTAGGTTGGTTTTTCATTTTGTTGATGGTTTCTTCTGCTTTGCAGAAGCTTTTAAGTTTGATGTCATCCCACTTATTTATTTTTTACATTTATTGCCTTTGATTTTGGTGTCAAAAAAAATTGCCAAAATCATTATCAAGGAATTTGTTGCCTTTTTTCCTCCAGTTTTATGACTTCAGGTTTTACATTCAAAACTTTTGTTAATTTTGAGTTGATGTTTGAGTATACTGTAAGGTAGTGGTCCTATTTCCTTCTTTCGCATGTGGCAATCCAGTTTTTCCAGCTCCATTTTATTGAAGAGACTGTCCTTCCCCAATTGCATAGTCTTGGTTGCTTTATAGTAAGTTTATTGACCACGTATATGTGTGGGTTTATTTCTGGGCTCTTTATTTGGTTCCACTGATCTGTGTATCTGTTTTTGTGCCAATACTATAAATGTGATTATGGTAGCTTTGTGTGTGTGTGTGTGTGTGTTTTTTAATGGAACACAATCGCTTTACAATGTTATGTTAGTTTCTTCTGTACAATGAAGTGAATCATCCATGCTGCTGCTGCTAAGTTGCTTCAGTTGTGTCTGACTCTGTGCGACCCCACAGACGGCAGCCCACTGGGCTCCACCATCCCTGGGATTCTCCAGGCAAGAACACTGGAGTGGGTTGCCATTTCCTTCTCCAATGCATGAAAGTGAAAAGTGAAAGTGAAGTCGCTCAGTCGTGTCTGACTCTTAGCAACCCCATGGACTGCAGCCTACCAGGCTCCTCCATCCATGGGATTTTCCAGGCAAGAGTACTGGAGTGGGATGCCATTGATCCGTATGCATACATAAATCCTCTCCCTTCTGGACCTCCTCCCCATCCATCCCCATCTCATTCCTCTAGATCCTGACAGAGCACTGAGCTGAGCTTGCTGTGCAGTGTAACAGCTTCCCGCTTGCTGCCTGTTTTACACGTGGCAGTGTGTATATGTCAATCCTAATCTAATTCATCCAACCCTGCCTTCCACCACGGTGTCCACATGTCCATTCTGTATCTCTGCATCTCTATTTCTGCCTTGGACATACATTCATCTGTACCATTTTTCTAGATTTGAAATAAGGGATTGTGAAGTCTCCAGCTTTGGTTTTCTTTCTCAAGATTACATTCGCTTTTTGAAATCTTGTATGATTTCATGCAAATTTTAGAACCTTTCTATTTCTGTGAAAAATGCCATTGGGTTTTTGATAGGGACTATATTGCTCTGTACATTGCTTTGGGTAGTATGAGCATTATAAAAATATAAATTCTTCCAATTCATGAGCATGCAAAATCTTTCCATTTATTTGTATCTTCCATTTCTTTCATCTATCTCATGTTTTTCAGTGTACATACAGGTCTTTCATCCTGAGACGTCTTTTTAATTTGACAACTATTATCATAGACTTCTTTATTTCTTTTTATCTCTGTCAGATTCT
This sequence comes from Oreotragus oreotragus, assembly GCA_006410675.1. Taxonomy (NCBI): domain Eukaryota; kingdom Metazoa; phylum Chordata; class Mammalia; order Artiodactyla; family Bovidae; genus Oreotragus; species Oreotragus oreotragus. The sequence goes on from SJYX01017175.1 coordinate 69,713, forward strand.
TATTTGGTACTTCTTGAGGTAGCATACAGACAAATGATCTTTTATCTTTCTGTTGAATCAATAGGTTCTTTAATCATTAAAAAATATACTTCTTTACCGGTAATAATTCTAGTCTTATTGCTTATCTTTAAGTCTACCCTTTTTTTAAAAATATTAATACAACCATATTGGCTTTCTGTTGCTTAATGGTTGTATAGAATGTCCTTTACCTTTTCAACTTTTGTTTGTTGTAAGCAGAGTATAGTACAGTTTCTTTCATTCCTTTTATTCTTACATTCCCACTGACAGTGTAGGAGAGTTGTCTTTTTTCTGCACTCTCCGGTATTTATTGTTTATAGATATTTTTGGCAATGGCCATTCTGATTGGTGTGAGGTGATACGTCATTGTAGTTTTTATTTATTCTTCTGTAATAATTAGTGGTGTTCAGCATCTTTACATGTGCTTTTTGGCCATTTGCATGTCTTTGGAGAAATGTCTATTTAATGTTGAATAATGTTCCATTGTATATATGTACGCCTCTTCTTTGTCAGTTCTTCTGTAGATGAACTTTTAGGTTGCTTCCATGTCTTGATTATTGCAAATTGTGCTGCAGTGAACACTGGGGTGCATGTATCTTTCAAATTATGGTTTTCTCTGGATATATTCCCAGGAGTGGGATTGATGGATCTTATGGTAGTTCTATTTTTAGTTTTTTAAGGAACCTCTATACGGTTCTCCTGGGTCAGGAAGATCTCCTAAAGAAGGGATTGGCTACCCACTCCATGGCTAGAAAATTCCATGGACAGAGAAGCCTGGTAGGCTACAATCCATGGAGTTGCAAAGGGTTGGACATAAGAGAAAGACTTACAGTTCATATCATTCTGCATAGTGATTGTACCGACTTACATTCCCACTGACAGTGTAGGAGAGTTGTCTTTTTTCTGCACTCTCCGGTATTTATTGTTTATAGATATTTTTGGCAATGGCCATTCTGATTGGTGTGAGGTGATACGTCATTGTAGTTTTTATTTATTCTTCTGTAATAATTAGTGGTGTTCAGCATCTTTACATGTGCTTTTTGGCCATTTGCATGTCTTTGGAGAAATGTCTATTTAATGTTGAATAATGTTCCATTGTACATATGTACACCTCTTCTTTGTCAGTTCTTCTGTAGATGAACTTTTAGGTTGCTTCCATGTCTTGATTATTGCAAATTGTGCTGCAGTGAACACTGGGGTGCATGTATCTTTCAAATTATGGTTTTCTCTGGATATATTCCCAGGAGTGGGATTGATGGATCTTATGGTAGTTCTATTTTTAGTTTTTTAAGGAACCTCTATACGGTTCTCCTGGGTCAGGAAGATCTCCTAAAGAAGGGATTGGCTACCCACTCCATGGCTAGAAAATTCCATGGACAGAGAAGCCTGGTAGGCTACAATCCATGGAGTTGCAAAGGGTTGGACATAAGAGAAAGACTTACAGTTCATATCATTCTGCATAGTGATTGTACCGACTTACATTCCCACTGACAGTGTAGGAGAGTTGTCTTTTTTCTGCACTCTCCGGTATTTATTGTTTATAGATATTTTTGGCAATGGCCATTCTGATTGGTGTGAGGTGATACGTCATTGTAGTTTTTATTTATTCTTCTGTAATAATTAGTGGTGTTCAGCATCTTTACATGTGCTTTTTGGCCATTTGCATGTCTTTGGAGAAATGTCTATTTAATGTTGAATAATGTTCCATTGTACATATGTACACCTCTTCTTTGTCAGTTCTTCTGTAGATGAACTTTTAGGTTGCTTCCATGTCTTGATTATTGCAAATTGTGCTGCAGTGAACACTGGGGTGCATGTATCTTTCAAATTATGGTTTTCTCTGGATATATTCCCAGGAGTGGGATTGATGGATCTTATGGTAGTTCTATTTTTAGTTTTTTAAGGAACCTCTATACGGTTCTCCTGGGTCAGGAAGATCTCCTAAAGAAGGGATTGGCTACCCACTCCATGGCTAGAAAATTCCATGGACAGAGAAGCCTGGTAGGCTACAATCCATGGAGTTGCAAAGGGTTGGACATAAGAGAAAGACTTACAGTTCATATCATTCTGCATAGTGATTGTACCGACTTACATTCCCACTGACAGTGTAGGAGAGTTGTCTTTTTTCTGCACTCTCCGGTATTTATTGTTTATAGATATTTTTGGCAATGGCCATTCTGATTGGTGTGAGGTGATACGTCATTGTAGTTTTTATTTATTCTTCTGTAATAATTAGTGGTGTTCAGCATCTTTACATGTGCTTTTTGGCCATTTGCATGTCTTTGGAGAAATGTCTATTTAGATGTTCCATTTTTTGATTGGGTTGTTTGTTGTTTTGATATTGAATTGCATATGAAGTGAAGTGAAAGTCGCTTAGTTGTCCAACTCTTTGTGACCCATTGTCAGTCTGTGGAATTCTCGAGGCCAGAATACTGGAGTGGGTACCTGTTCCCTTCTCCTGGGGATCTTCCCAACCCAGGGATTGAATCCAGGTTTCCTGCATTGCAGGCAGATTCTTTACCAGCTGACCCACCAGGGGAAACCTTATTGAATTGCATGAGCTATTTGTATATTTTGGAAGTTAATCCCTTATCAGTTGCTTTGTTTGCAACTTGTTTTCTGGGTTGTCTTTTCATTTTTATTTATGGTTTCCTTTGCTGTGCACAAGCTTGTAAGCTTGACTAGATCTTGTTTATTTTTTGCTCTTTTTTCATTACTCTAGGAGGTGAATCAAAAAAGATCTTGCTGTGATTTATGTCCAGGAGTGTTCTTCCTATGCTTTTCTCTAATAGGCTTATAGTATTTAGGTTTATAGTATAGAGAATGTTCTGATTTCATTTTTTTATACATGTGTCTGTCTATCCCAGAACCATTTATTGAAGAGACTCTTTCCTCTGTTGTCTATTCTTGCATATTTTGTCATAGATTGACCATAGGTGCATGTGTTTATTTCTCAGTTTTCTGTCTCATTCCATTGATTTATATTTCTGTTTTTGTGCCAGTACTGTACTGTTTAGATTACTGTAGGTCTGTAGTATAGGCTGATGTCATAGAGTCTGATTTCTTTAGTTCCAGTTTTCTTTCTCAGGGTTGCTTTGGTCTTTTGTATTTTCATACATATTTTAAGAATTTTTTTGTTCTAGTTCTGTGAAGAAATGCCATTGGTAATTTGACTGGGATTGCATTGAATATGTAGATTGCCTTGTGTAGTATGGTCATTTTAGTAATATTAATTCTTCCAAATCAAGAACATGGTATATCTTTGATTTCTTTCATCAGCATCTTATAGTTTTCTACATACAGGTCTTTTGCCTCCTTAGGTTTATTCCTAGGTATTCTCTTCCTTTTGATGCTGTGGTAAATGGGATCATTTCTTGAATTTTTTCCTTCTGATCTTATGTTTTTAGTTATAGAAATGCAAGAGATTTCTCTGTATTAATTTTGTATCCTGCAGGTTTACCAGATTCATTAGTAAATTCTAGTAGTTTTCTGGTAATCTTTAGGATTTTCTATGGATAGTATCATATCATCTACAAACAGTGATAGCATTTTTAAAAAAATCTGGCTTCCTTTTGTTTCCATTTCATCTCTGAGCACCATGGCTGGGACTTCCAAAGCTATGTTGAACAAAAGTGACAAGTCTGGACATCCTTTTCTTGTTCTGATCTTAGAGAAAATGCTTTAAGTTTTTCACCATTGAGAAAAAGTTGTGGGTTTGTCGTATATGGCCTTAATTATGTGGAGGTATGTCATGTATGGATGGGAGAGTTGGACTGTGAAGAAGGCTGAGTGCTGAAGAATTGATGCTTTTGAACTGTGGTGTTGGAGAAGACTCTTGAGAGCCCCTTGGACTGCAAGGAGATCCAACCAGTCCATTCTGAAGGAGGTCAGCCCTGGGATTTCTTTGGAAGGACTGATGCTAAAGCTGAAACTCCAGTACTTTGGCCACCTCATGCAAAGAGTTGACTCATTGGAAAAGACTCTGATGCTGGGAGGGATTGGGGGCAGGAGAAGGGGACGACTGAGGATGAGATGGCTGAATGGCATCACGGACTCGATGGACGTGAGTGTGAGTGAACTCTGAGAGTTGGTGATGGACAGGGAGGGCTGGCGAGCTGCGATTCATAGGGTCGCAAAGAGTCGGACACGACTGAGCGACTGAACTGAACTGAACTGATGCTTCCTCTATTCCTACTTCCTAGAGAGATTTTATCATAATGGATTTAATATTTTTTCAAAAGCTTTTTATGCATATATTGAGATGATCATATGGTTTTTATTCAATGTGTTAATGTGGTGTATGAAACTGATTGATTTACATATATTGAAGAATCCTTGCATCCTTGAGATAAATCCAACTTGATCATAGTGTATAATTGAGTATTGTTAAATTCAATTATCTGTTTTTTTTTTTTTTTTGAGAATTTTTGTGTCTATGTTCATCAGTGATTTTGGTCTGTAATTTTCCTTTTTGTCATATCTTTGGTTTTGGTATCAGGATGATGGTGGGCCTCACAGAATGAGTGTGGGAGCGTTACTTCCTCTGCAATTTTGGGGAATAGTTTCAGAAAGGTAAATGTCAACTCTTCTCTAAATGTTTGATAAAATTTGCTTGTGAAACCACCTGGTCCTGGACTTTTGTTTGTTGGCAATTTTTAAGTCATGGTTTCAATTTTAGAACTGTGATTGATCTTTTTCTATTTCTTCTTGGTTCAGCCTTGGAAGTTTGTAACTTCCTAAGAATTTGTCCTTGGGCATGGGGTATCTTTTCACAGCTGCTCTAGCAAAGTGCAGCTGCTGCTCCTTACCTTGGACGAAGAGTATCTCCTCACTGCCGCCCTTCCTGACCTTCAATTTGGGATAGCTCCTCTAGGCCCTCCTGTGCCTGCTCAGCCACCGCTCCTCAATCCCAAAGAAAGGCAATGCCAAAGAATGCTCAAACTACCTGTATATACAATGGAATATAACTCAGCCATTAAAAAGAATGAAATAATGCCATTTGCAGCAACATGGATGGACCTAAAGAGTGTCATATTGAATAACGTAAGTCAGACAGAGACGAAGAAAGATCATGTGACATCCCTTATATGTGTAATCTAAACAGAAATGATACAAATGAACTTACTTACAAAACAAAAAGAGACTCACAGACTTAGAGAATGAATTTATGGTTGCTGGGGGGAAGAGAAGGATGGGGGAAAAGGCTAGTTAGGGAGTTTGAGATGAACATGTACACCCTGCTATATTTAAAATGGATAACCAACAAGGACCTACTGTATAGCCCAGGGAACTCTGTCCAATGTTATGTGGATGGGAGGGGAGTCTGGGGGAGAATGGATACGTGTATATGTAAGGCTGAGTCCCTTTTCTGTCCACATGAAACTACCACAACATTGTTCATCGGCTATACCCAGTACAAAATAAAAAGTTAAAACAAACCTGGGTATTTGCAGCTGCTTTAAAAATCATATTTTGTTTATAGGAACCTAGTGAAATTGTGGTGTTCTTGGAAAAGTAGGAAAACAGTTATGCCTATTTTATCCCACAACTCAAACGTCTACACAAAGTCAACAATCAGAACCTACATGTCCCGTAATATGCAGTATAAAGGCTTGATTTGTTGGCCGTTGTTTACTTTTGTAAGAATGCTGCACCTTTGGTTTGTGTTTAGGACCTGAAGGGGCTCTTTTTGAACATTCGGTGGAGACGCCCCTCGTAAGACCCGACCCACTCCAGGACCTCAGGTAAGAGTTCTGTTCAGATGTAAACAAACTGGTTATATGCTGGAGTAATGCTTCAGCAGATGCTACCAGGTAGTTCTTTATTCTGATGACCTTCCACTCATGACAGGTCATTTCTGACAAAATCCAGAAGGTGAATGTCCTTGTGCGCGTCCCGTCCTCCCATCTCTGAGACGCAGGCCTGCTGACCAGCCCTGCCCCTGTCCTAGGGCAGCCTACACTGTTCTAGTAGACTAGTTCCTCCTCCAGGAAACCTCGGAGACTTGGCTAAATGCCACTATTTTTTTTTTCTTAGCTTTTTTAAAATTGTGGTAAAAATACACATATAAAATGTATCATTGTAACCGTTTTTAAATGTATAGTTCAGAACATATTTATACTTTACATACTTAAAAGTTTTGTTTTTTATTTTCTATTATGGTTTATCACAGGATATTGAATATAGCTCCCTGTGCTCTACAGTAAGACTTTATTGTTTATCCATCCTGTATATAGCAGTTTGCATCCATTAACCCCAAACTCCCAATCCTTCTCTCCCTCCATCACCACTCTTCCCCTTGACAACCACAGGTCTGTTCCCTATGTTTGTGGGTCTGTTTCTGTTTTGTAGATGAGTTCATTGTGTCATATTTTCGATTCCACATACAAGTGGCACCATCGATGGCTCAGCAGGTAAAGAATCTGCTTGAAATGCAGGAGACACGGGAGATGCGGGTTTGATCCCTGGGTGGGGAAGATCCCTTGGAGGATGACATGGCAACCCACTCCAATATTCTAGACTATTGGTTGAAAAATCCCATGGACAGAGGAACCTGGCAGTCTACAGTCCAAAGGGTCGCAATGACTCGGACGTGACTGAGCCCACAGCATAAGTGATATCCTATGGCATTTGTCTTTGTCTGACTAGAATACATACTAGAGAGTAGGATAATCTCTAGGTCCATCCATATAGCTGCATACAGCATTATTTCACTCTTTTGTGTAACTGAATAATATTCCGTGTGTGTGTGTAAATATACCACAGCATCTTTATCCATTCACCTGTCGATGGACATTGAGGTGGTGTCCACAGTTTCTGGTTACTGTGAATAGCATTGCTATTAAAGTAGGGATGTAAATGCAGCTATTTAAAAATGCTTCATTGACTCCATGTCAGCCATAGGATAGTTCAGAATGCTCCCAGGGCACTTGGCCTGTGACCTAGTTTCCGTGGGGCTCCCTAGACTGGCACCCTGGGCACCTCCCTCCTCACTCATCCTGAAACTGAGCAGTTGCCAGCCCCAAGCTCCACACTCCCACACACCTTGTCCCACCTGACTGGGGTGCCCCTCCTTACCTTGGACACCCATGGACGCCTCCTTGTCCTCATGCTTCAGCTCACCAAACCATCGCTTTTCCTGGAAATCATCAGCTGAGGTAAAACAATTGTACCTTTTAGTGAAAGAGAACTATGTCCTATATGGGCTTAAAATGTCCAAAAGGCATTCTCAGAAATTTCAGTTTACATTACATTTTTTAAATATGTGCACTGAGTAGAGACAAGAGCATTACAAAACTGAGAACGTGATGAATCCATATATGCAAAGAAATTGTAAACCATTGATAAATCTTTTTTCAACTGTGGCAAAAGACACATAAATTTTACCTTCTTAACCCCTTTTAAATGTACAGTTCAAAAGCCTATAGTAGGCTCATTGTTGTCAACCATCCCTACCTCCAGTCGCCAGAATTCTTTACATCTTGGAAAACTGAAACTCCACACCCCTTAAACACTAACTCCCGTCCCCTTCCCCGGACCCTGCATGCCACCACCCTGCCCTCTGTGTCTATGAATCTGAGGACTCTCGGCACCTTGTTTAAGCGGAATCATACAGTATATGTCCTTTTGCGACTGGCATAATATCCTCAGTCTTTGGTATATCTCTATGTAATATCAGAATATATAAAATCACCTTGTTCCATATGTGTTTTTTCTTTATACAGAGTCTCTGTGTGCCTGTGTATATTTCACTGTATCACTGGCTACTGAATGTCCTTTACTGCTGTAACTGTTTATTCTAATAGTGTATTTGTACTTTATAACAAAAACAAACAATGGTTTTAAAAACAAGTGTCTACAAGTCTACAGTGTCACTTAAAGTCACATTTAGAATTTGAACTTGAAAAATATTCAGGTCAACTAGCATATTCTAATATATTATGTATAAATAGGGGAATAATGTACAGTAGGAACCCCAGCTTTACAAACAAGCCTGGTGACCTTGGCCAAACTAACCCTCTGAGGCTATATTTTCTCATAAAACATTGGTAGTATTACACATCTCAGAGTATTCTGGGGAAGATTTAATAAGCTATGAAGTTAAAAATGTTTTGTAAACTGAAAGTGGAATACAAATAATCATTTTTATTATCATTATTATACCAACTAGATACTCATACGAAATGGAATTGGAGTTAAGAAATTTGGCATTTCTCTTAATGTTAGTGTCTAATTAAACATTGCTGCTGCTGCTAAGTTGCTTCAGTCGTGTCTAACTCTGTGTGACCCCATAGACAGCAGCCCACCAGGCTCCCCATCCCTGGGATTCTACTGGAGTGGGTTGCCATTTCCTTCTCCAATGCATGAAAGTGAAAAGTGAAAGTGAATTCGCTCAGTCGTGTCTGACTCTTAGAGACCCCATGGACTGTAGCCTACCAGGCTCCTCCATCCCCAGGATTTTCCAGGCAAGAGTACTGGAGTGGGGTGCCACTGCCTTCTCCGAATTAAACATTAATCTAAAGCAAATGAGAGTTCAATTCATCTTACCCACTTAGAGAACATTTCCAGCATAAAATTAGATTATGACTATAATTAAATTCTAACAGTTTCATTGATTTTGATAAAGGACTGTGAGATCAATATTATAGAATTATTATAGTTAGGGAAGAAGAACATTTTATTTTTGTAGGAAAGAAACATGATTCAATATCTTTAAAAAATAATGCTATGAGAAAAATTTTCCACAGCAGAACTTTCCTGAAAAAGAAATGGCAGAAGAGTATTCTCTGGCTTTCTAAAACATGACACTAAGGGAATATTCCATAACCCAAGTGTTACAACCCAAGTGATTGAGAACATAATGAAATTATAAGGAATTGCTTGAGGAATGGGGTTTGGATGGAAGACATGAACTAACAGGTTTCGAATGCCTGCCACTGCCAGGAAATGTGTCTGTACGGTCACATAATTTATCTCGTTTCCTCGTCAGCTTGACCTGAAAAGCATCAACTCAATCCCCATTTTACAAAAGAGAGCACTGAGCTCAAGGTAGGAGCACATTCTAAGACACAAAGGAGAAAAAGGCAGCCAACTCATGACTCAACTTAGCTCTGGCTCCAAAGCCAGTGTATGCTCTGTTCCCACCTTCCACCACCCAGGGGAACCCTTTAGTGATTTACTCCCTGATTTACCACCAGACTCTGCTGACTGAGTGCGTGAGAGTTGTATTGTCTTCTGTGAGTTCATACTTTCACCTATCTTTCCCTTTCTATGTCTATGTATGTCTGGCCTGAGTAAAATGAGATCGATTCTGGAATATGTTAACTGACCTACGAAAACTTTGTGGATGTTGTTGGGTTAAGATCATGAAGATCATTTATAAAAAGACCTCTGAAATATACATGTTTAAATATCACAAGTTAAATTTTGATATTTGCTCAAATTGTAGTTATGAAAGGGTAACAGTTATTTTCCTTAAGAAAAATATATAATTGACTTGTATTTAAACTAGATTTACATTTCTTAGGGCAAGGTCATCCTCAAGAGAAGTATGAACTGTAACATATCATTTTAAACCTAATTCTCATTTATGCATGATATAATTCAATCTTTAAAAAAAAATTCAGCAAAAATGTATAAAGTGTGTTTACGTGCCAGAGTCTATATAGATGCTGGTTCCACAGTGATAAAAGACATGGTCCCTGACCTTAGTGAGTTTAAAGTCTGTTGGGAGAAAGAAACGTGCAAACAAGTTACAATGACATCATTCATTGTGATGATGAAGGTGCAGAATGACAGTGAGGGCGTAGGAGAAAGAGTGTAACTCTTCCTATGGTGATCTGAGATGAAGTCACAGATAAGAAAGCTCTTGAACAGAAACTTAAGGAATCAGTAGATGTGGACGCAGTGGGGCAAACTGCAAAGCCCCTACAGCCCAGTAGGGATGTGATGGCGGAAACCGTGCCTAGGACATAGTAACACATGTGTTTCTTCATTAGATCAGTAAAATGAACAGACGTGGAAGTATTTGTTCCCATTTCAAACACTTGTAAATATTGGTTTCCTTAATGCAGTTTATAAATATCACCTAAGCAGAAACCAAGGAAGCCATCCACTCCCAGGTCCCAGTAACCAAGTAGAAAATTCACGGTCAGTGCATGTGTCGCTCCGTCGTGTCTGACTCTCTGCAAACCCGTGGACTGTAGCCCACCAGGCTCCTCTGTCCATGGGATTCTCCAGGCAAGAATACTGGAGTGGGCTGCCATGCTCTCCTCCAGGGGATCCTCCCAGTCCAGGGACCGAACCCAGGTCTCGGGCATCTCCTGTGTTGCAGGTGGGTTCTTCACCACTGGCACTACCTGGGAAGCCCATGGTGGAGTGGAAGCTAAGTCAGGGGTACTCAAGGAGAAATCAGGATTCCACAGAGACTAGGGGCTGGAACTTGAATATTTTATGGAGACTGATTCCAAGCTACAACCTAGTGTGTATGAAATGCCCAGAGATATCTCATAGATCTTGAGAAGATATTTCAGCATCTGGTAGGACTAAGCACACACATGCGCGTGCACACACACACACACCTATGCATACACACATACACACACCCTCTCAGAGTTTTTCTTTCTCACCATTTCTCTGTCTGTTCTTGCTTATTTTTCCATGTGAACATTAGGTCTTTGATATCTGACCATGTTGAGCGCATTCATGGAAGTGTATACTTCAGAGTATTCTCATCTCAGCCTTTTTGGTAATATGGGTCCAAACCTGTACTGAATTGAAATGTTTCGTCTTGAAAGACAGAAATGATGCAGAGGGGACGAAGTCTGCTTCTGGGAGCACTGTGTTGTGAGAACATTAACAACTAGTCATTGGTCCTGTTGAGGTCACTTGTGGTTTGAGAATGACCCTGGAAATGGACTCACCTTTGCCAGGGTCCCTGAAATGGCCCAGCATTGCAGGGTGCTCACACCCTCCTCCTTCCCCTCTGCTGTCTCCCATCAGTCCAGGCAGGAAAGATGCAGGCAGTTAGCAGTGGCCAGAAGGTGCCTCCAATCAGCAGACCAGGCTCATGTAGGTACCAGCGTGTTTCCCCCAACACCTAAACCCAACAGAACTTGACCAATACATTCCAGGAATATCTCTGCTTCTAACACTCAAAGTCATATTTTAACATGTATTACAGGTCAGATCTTACATACTGAGAGGGACATAAGAAAAGGGAGCTTTATTTTCCATAACAAATAGTGATAGATGAGAATACATGCCAATTAAAGGTAGTAATCTACCTGATTTAAAGGTTGATCGGTACCACTCAGTCATAAAAAAGAACAAAATAATGTCATTTGCAGCAACATGGATACAACTAGAGATTATCATACTAAGTCAAGTAAGCCAAACAGAGAAAGACAAATAATATAGGATATCACTTATATGTGGAATCTAAAATATGACGCATGTGAAACTGGCTGTGAAACAGACTCCAGGACATAAAGAATAGACTGGTGGGTGCCAAGCGGGTTGGGGGAGGGAAGGATTGGGAATTGGGATTAGCAGATGCAGATTATTATATATAGGATGGATAAGCAACAAAGTCCTACTGTGTAGCATAGGGAACTGTACTCAATATTCTGTGATAAACTATAATGGAACAGAATATAAAAGATTATATATATGTATATACATGTATAACTGAGTCACTTTTCTATGCAGCCAAAATTAATTAACACAACATTGTAAATCAACTATACTTCAATTAAGAAATTGTTTTAAAAGTCAATCAGTCACTTCAGATGCACATTCATTACCAGGCACTTCTCGCCTCTTAAATGCTACCCTTTCTTTCTCCTACCACCTGCACCCTACTCTAACCCTGCAGTGGGATGGGTCCTTTTCTCCTCGTGGATCTTTAAACATTCTAAACAAGTCAGCCTTTCGCCTTTTGGTTGAGTCAGGTTGGAGAAACTGAAAAGCCTGTCTAGTGATCCTGTTGGGCCATCTGGTGGAAATGCCATCAGTCGTTTCCAGGCAGAAGCAAATAAGAGAAGTTCCCTGCTCCTGTGTTCCTGGTTCTGTTTCTGTGTTTGACTAAATCACAAGGAGATGCTGCTGAATCTTACAGAAACAAAGCCTGCTGAGGCCAGTCTCTACCCTGTCTGTAAACTCCATTAGTTAATCATTTTTCCAGGAGAAATTGCTGCATGTGTCCTGTAATCTTCCTAAATGAAAAAAAAAGAGCAAACAACAAAGTCCAAACTTTTGTGAACATGTAGCAGATGAATGTGTTGCCCTTAAATTTCTCTTTTTCCCAAAGAAGTTTGGGTTTGGGCTAAAAAAAAATAGTTTTCCAGAGATATTCCCCAGTAGCACTTTCTTCTAGTGTGGCATGCCAGACCACTGACCACGCTGTCCAGAGCTGCTGCACAGGGCTGGGATGGTCTAACATTTGCGTCAGTTTTCAGAGGATATTAATTTCATAGATTCTCATTGTGGGGAAGTTAATTTCTTTACTGCACTTTATTTCTGGATTTATCAATGAAAATCAACCCTCAATATTCATTGGAAGGACTGAAGCTGGAGCTGAAGCTCCAATACTCTGGCCACCTGATGGGAAGAGCTGACTCTCTGGAAAAGACCCTGATGCTGGGAAAGATTGAAGGCAGGAGGAGAAGGGGACGACAGAGGATGAGATGGTTGGATGGTATCACTGACTCATGGACATGAGTTAGAGCAAACCCTGGGAGACAGTGAAGTATAGAGGAGCCTGGCATGCTACAGTCCATGGGGTTGCAAAGAGCTGGACCTGACTTAGTGACTGAACAGCACCTATTCAGCCCAACCCCATGGACTGCAGCATGCCAGGCTCCCAGTGTATGGCAAAAACCACAATACTGTAAAGGAATTAGCATCCAATGCAAATAAATTAATTCAGTTTAAAAATTTTTTAAAAGAATGAATGAATATACTATATATCTTACTGATATATATTCTGTATATGTCTCTATCTCTATTGGAAGATACTATGTCTCACTGATTATATTCTCTAATCTTATTGATTATAATTATATATATATATATATATAACTACATATATATATATATATATAAGCTTACTGGTTACAATCTTACTGATTACTCTTGAGAGTCCCTTGGACTGCAAGGAGATCCAACCAGTCCATTCTAAAGGAGATCAGTCCTGGGTATTCTTTGGAAGGACTGATGCTAAAGCTGAAACTCCAATACTTTGGCCACCTCATGCGAAGAGTTGACTCATTGGAAAAGACCCTGATGCTGGGAGGGATTGGGGGCAGGAGGAGAAGGGGATGACAGAGGATGAGATGGCTGGATGGCATCACCGACTCAATGGACATGAGTTTGGGTGAACTCCAGCAGTTGGTGATGGACAGGGAGGCCTGGCGTGCTGCAATTCATGGGGTCTCAAAGAGTCGGACATGACTGAGCGACTGAACTGAACTGAACTGAATCTTACTGATTATATTCTCTAAGATTTATGTTCTCTAAGAATATAATCAGTAAAATATATAGTATATTCTCCATTGGTTGGGGGATTCCTGGGGTGGCTGTTTTTTATGCCATTTTTTCTTGGTTTCCTTCCCTCATTTCAGACTAGAATCCCCGACACGGAGTCTCAGCATGGACGCCCCCAAAGGCGTTCACATTCAAGCCCCTGCAGGGAAGATCGAGGCCCTGACCCAGATGGACATCGTTCTTCAGAGCAGTGATGGGACGGTGAGTCCAGCGGCCGGTGGGTGGTGGGTGCTCTCACTGTACAAGCCTCACGTCCACTAAGTAATGATGACATTCATGTCCAATAAGGCAGCAACAAATTACAGTTTGTGAAGAGACTTCATGAAAGGCATCACAGAAAATGTGAAAGAAGGAAAAAATTCAACACTGAAAGAGAAGCCAAGAAAGGTTAAAAGCAGTCTTTGTTTGATCCAGACTGCTTTCTTTGGCATTTGTACTATCAAGTCTCTTATTGTTTTCAGCTTTGAAAAAGTCCTGGACATTCAGAGCTCGCAAAGAATGTCCATTCTGCCACTTCCTAGTGACCCTCTCAGTAGAACCATCACTGGGGGTCACCTGTAAGGGATAACTTTTTTTTTTTTTACTCTCTCTTCTCTTAACTACTCTGCACCCGTCTGCGAGAGATTGCTCTAAACGCTCCCTATTGTTCAGTTGCTCAGCTGTGTCTGACTCTTGCGACCCCGTGGAAGGGAACACTCGCCGTAGAATTTGCTATTCGTGGTAGCCCCATGGCGGAGCCCCTAGGACAGCTGTGAAAGGAAAACTAAGCTGCAGTGTAAAAATAACAGGAGCAATTAGGCTCATCAGCCTGGCAGCAGTTAGTTTGTTTGCTCACAGGTTCCTCTTGTTTGGGTGCTGTGGGTTGTTGTGTTGAGCTTTGTTCTGTTTTCCGCTGCTGATGGAAAGCTAGAATATATGTTTGGAACGATTTTGGAAGCTTCTCATTAGGCTGTTGCTCCCTGGAGAGAATTGTTCTTAGCATTACTGATTGTGATCCGCCCTTCCCTCTCCAGTTACCCATCACCCTTCTCCTCTTTTCACTCTTGGGTCTCAGGTGACAGAGGAGCCGTGGCAGTGTTTCTGGTGTGTGGAATTATTCCTTTGAATTTGTGGGAATATTTAACATTCTTTGGTTTACAGTGGGACCCAGGCAGCTGCGTCTGAGACTCAGGGAGAAACGATTTATCGTGGACACTAAAGAAGGAGCTTGAACCTGGGAGGCATGCATTTAGCCTGTAAGGGTCGTCCTCCAGACTTGGGCTGCTGTGGACAGAAACCCACTTCAGTCCTGAGCGTCAGACACAAAATCATGGCTGTCTGGGGCAGTTGCCAGGGCCAGACACCAGGCTGTTCAGGCCCCACCCAGACAACGCTGCCCTCCCAGGCTGTCCTGTATGAGGCTCCTTGTTTTCCCAGGGGCTCGCGTGGGTATCTTAGCACGTGGGATCTGATGTGTAGGTGACTTATTTCTGATTGGATGCCTGGTCTTGGCTTTTGGACGTGGAAGCTGTGTTGATGTATCATGTGGATAATGTTCTCGGAATAGGCTCAAGTGGTGGAGACTTTTCAGTGGTGGGAAGATTTAGGCTGATCTCGAGGCCATGAGTGCCCGAGACCTCAGTGGGAGTGACTGGTTTTAAATCAAAGTGATGACATGTACCGTTTGAGTGAAGGTCAGTTTTGTTTGCCCAGTTTAATAGAATATTAAGATAGAAGTCCCTATTCCTCCCCTCTCAGATGCAAAGGAGGATATGTTAGGGGAAGGAAGCAGTACGTATGTGGAAATGCTTATCCTGGAGATGCTGCGGGTTAAAACTAGATGTAGAACTGTGTCAGAGTGTAAGTCCTGCCCGAGTAGCGTGAGTGGGGTTGGGGTTTCAGGCGCATCCTGGCCTGGTACACGTTGTGAAGTCACAGTTCTTTCACCAGCTCTGTATGCCCAGCAGGGAGGGCATTTTGGACCCCTGCACCATTACTCGGCAAAATAAGGAAAATGAATCAGAGATGTTTAGCTTATCCCCTTATTTTATAGCCAGGCAAGTCAAGGCCCCATGAACCATTGTGCCCACAGCCTCATAGCTAGACTAGAATTTGCCACTCCTGACTTAGCCCAGCGTTCTTTACTCTAAAACTTGATGCTGTATTCCCGTTTGGCTTAAGGTTTTGACTGTACTAAACATTTTCCCCTCCCTTTAATCTTCTTGTCAGGAGCAATTCATGTGTCATATTTTATTCATGCATCTGTATCACATTTTACTCATTTTCAGTGGTTTACTGAAGGGTGGAGATGGCAAATACAGGCCCCTGCTCCTCACGCTGTCGCTCTTGTCCAGGGCAGACACCGCTAATCATCCTCCGCATTCTTCCCTGCTGAGGCTCCCTCTGGACTCACAGCTCTGTCGTGGGGCTCAGCATCCCCTGCCAGTTATCCAAAGTGGGCTGCAGAGAAGAGATGTTTTTTATTTCTGTTGTGATAGATAATGTGCTATTTGGCTATTGCTTATTTATACTGTCCTTACTCTAGAAGGGATTTGAAATCTGTTATAAGAAAGCTGTACTTCGACCTTGAACGAAAGAGGAAGCCAAGGGTAAGGATGCCTTAGGTACATTTCTTTAATAAACTCAAGAAGTAGCCCCGAGAAATAAGCCAGTATTCTAATCTCCAG
Organism: Oreotragus oreotragus; assembly: GCA_006410675.1. Taxonomy (NCBI): domain Eukaryota; kingdom Metazoa; phylum Chordata; class Mammalia; order Artiodactyla; family Bovidae; genus Oreotragus; species Oreotragus oreotragus. The sequence continues at coordinate 85,942 of SJYX01017175.1, forward strand.
CTGGGGATCATGGAAGCAGGAAGCAATGATAGGTGTTTGTCTTGCCTCTCCTACACATGCAAAGAGTCTTTTAATTGCAAACGCTTTCATCATTCATCATTCTGCTCTCCAAGAGTTTAGACCAGGAGGCACATGAATATGTTAAGTGGATTTTGGGGTAACTTGCCAATGTCAGCTTTCCACACTGTTGGCTAAGAATCGAAGAAAGTTTGGGAAAGGCTTTGATACCAGCCATTATGTGATGAACTTTCTGTTTTATGTGCTGTTGGCCAAAGAGAAGTCTTGTTCACGCTTACTAACTAATTATTTTCTTTAGGGGATTTTGTAATTTTTGTAAAGTCAGTCAGAATATTAATTACATGGTAGTTGGCATAATTGTTAGGATAACACATTTAAAAATTAATCTGATGTAATGAAATGATGTCAGATTGCTGTGAGCAGCACTTTCCCTGTGCTGAATTGGGGAAGGCATGCAGCTTTCAGCTCTGAGGTACCTATAGATAATTGTCCTGTAGAGGGTGACAAGCTCTCTTGACGAGGGCAAAAACATAATTGGCGTCAGCGCTGCCCTTGTAAGATAGCGGACGTGGACTTCCACCACTGATTGCACCCACATGTGCCAAGCGTTAGACGGAACAGGCTTTGATTTCTGGCTTTGACTGTCTTCTTTTCTTGAAGACCTCAGCCCTTGCCTGGTGCTGTTTGAAGCAGAAGACCCCAGAAGTGTCTCCCGGGTTAGGAAGTAGGCCCTGGGGAATGGGCTGCCGCCGCCTTTTTTTGGCTTCCGCCCACTTAATTTTTCACTTTTATTAGAGAAAGAGTGACTTTCTATTCCAGAAATATTCAGTTGGAAAGTCTGCAGACGTTTCTCCCATTTTACCCTCCCGAGCTGTTATCACCAGAATCTGATTTTCAGCAGCTTGAGGTTGCTGTAACATTGATGTCCCGCAGATCCAGCCTCGATGGTGCTCTTGACATTTGGGCATCAGGGAGCTAACGGTGCTGGGACTGGTTCAGGCTGCAACATGGAACCTTTTCCTTGAAGCACCCGTCGTCTTTTAAGTCCCAGGGGAGAGAGACTGCGTCTGTCTCCTTCCCTGGGGGGAGTCCCACCCAGCGCTGAGCAGGGCTCCTGGTACCCAGTACACATTCAGTTATAATTCACTGAATGAAAAAATAAATAGCTTTTTCTGTTGCATTTTTAATTTACAACCCCTTTTGTGGTTTGTGAGCTTGTATTTTTGATGAAGCGTGATCAGGGCGTTTCCATTTGGGGCCATTACTGGGGAATCTAGTTGTGTTACTTATAGACAGAGAAGATTCTGAGGTCCTGTGGTGGCGGCTAGGGCCAGGCTTCAGAAGGGTAATTTGGCAGGAAAGGTGAGGTCAGTTGGTGAATTGACAGTAAGCTTTTTGAGGGCCAAACCTGGCGTTTCATCGATGTCGCCTGTCACCTGGGGTGCCTTCCTGAGAGAGCCGACTTGACAGGCGGCGCTCAGAAGGGGCGGGGCTTGGGAGAAGCCTTCTGGAGTCGATGGAGTTAGGCTCATTTCAGCGACAGCACCCCATGTCCGGTGTGCTGTGGCAGCTGCTGTTTTAGCAAAAGTGCAAAAATGATCTGGGAAGAGGCACATCAGCTCCATCAGCCTCTTAGGGGTTATTCCACTTGATGTATTACTGGTAACTGACTGTCCCGCTCGGTGCCCTGCCACTCACTGACTATCCCACTTGGTGTATTATTAGTAAATAAATATCACACTCAGTGTATCTATTACCAATAACTAATTCACATTCCTAGTGTTTTTCTCTCCACCAGGCCCCCCCTTGACTCAGGGAATGTGGATTCATGCAGAACATAATGAAAGAAAAGCACTCAAATATCCCCCAAGCCTTAGTGGTGACTTTGGATTAGGCACTGCTCCAGATTGTTCTGATAGTTAGCAGAGGTCCCCAGTACCATTCTTAGAGGTTTTCTCTCACCTCAGTCCCCTCCACCCGCCACCCCCGTGGCTCCTTGTCATTCAACACAGATTTGCCTGGAGTTTGACCAGAGTCGTGTCTTCCCTGGCTGGCCTTGAACCCTCACCCTTGCTGCCCTCCCGCCCCTAGCCCCGTGGGAGCATGATGAGAAGAACAAAGAGCAACACACCCAACAGAACGAAACCGGCCTCCAGGGTTTCTAGATACTGCTGGCTTCCGAGGTGAAGGCAGATACTGCCAGAACGGTCGAGGCTTAACTCTGAGTTCTCGAGTTGGGCTGCCCAAGATGTGATCCACCGCCGCACTCAGCCTGTGCCTTGAACCCGGCACAGGCTTGTTCAGAACATCTGTTTCGTCGCCTGTGAAGGGGGACGGTGCAGCTGTTTGTATCATGATGTTAGGGCGCAGCGCGTGTCGTGCCGCGGGGTGACTCAGCGCAGTGCGGGTGTGCGGGGTCGGTTGCCGTTCCCGGGCCCACGGAGACTGTGTGTGTCCGTGCGGTGGCAGTGTCGCTCACGGCCTAAGAGCTCAGGCTGCAGGGTTGGCCCCTTTGGTTCGCATCCCTGCTCTGCTCCCTGACAGCCAGGCAGTGTCCCTCTGTGTGCCTCAGTTTTGTATTCTCTGAATTGGGGACGACAGCTGTACCCACCGCAGAGAAATATTTTGAGACCGAATGAGGTAATAGAAGCACAGCACTTCCCTGGCACAGAGTAAGTAGTCTCCGGGGGCTGGTATTATGATCTTAAAAGACGGTGACGAGGACTGACCCTCGGGGCATGCTGGCCTGTCTTCCAGTGGTTTCCCTATTACGCAGCCTCCCAAATGTGACTTGAGTATATTCTTCTGAAATCCTACAAATCAGAAGTTCATTTAAGTAATCAGAACCTTTTCCCCTTGAGGAGGCCCGGACATCAACAACTCACATGTTAGTATGAATTTGTGTGGGAGGGGGCTATATTTCCTCATAAAACCTGGAGATGGGCTGAGGGTTTGGGAGCTTGGTGAGGAAGGCAGTTAGCCTCTTGGTGACCTTGTGGTGTGGATGGGATGTGGGAGCTGAGGGGCGGTAAAGGCAGCGTGAAGGGCCTGGAAAGAAACCACAAGTAGGAAGGAGGGGACGGCCGAGAAGCCAGTGAGAAGGGCTGTGGCTGGCCCAGGGCAGACCATGCTGTGAACTGAGGTGGAGTCCCCTCACTTAGGCTGTCAAGGAGGCCTTGCTCCCAGAGTTCAGGGTTCAGGTTGGTCTGTGGTCCCTTATCTGGTGGGGAGAATGCCATGGGCTAGTCAAGGATTTCCAGTGTTATTTCTTTAGGAGAACATTTGCATACATGGGCCTGTGTAAAAATAAGCACTTGGATTATATCCAGTTTGTGAATTGGTTGCTTGTGACCAGCAGGGCTCTGGGGTCAGACTCCGTTGGGTTTGAGGCCCCGGCTTTATGACTTGGGGCGAGTTGGACACCCTCCCTTTGTCTCAGCCTCCTCATCAGTCAAAAGTGGATGATAACACGTCCTCCTTCCAGGACTGGAGGAGGACCAATGAGTGTAACACACCCCGGGACCCAGAGCAGTGCCTTTTCTTATTCCCTTTGACAGCATGGGTAAGGCTTTATTGAGGCAACGGTTGTCATGGGAACATTGGACAGAGGTCTGGAGAGTCTGGAGTTTGGTTCTGGCTGTGCGTTGTCCAGCTGTGGGCCCTGGCGCTCGTGGCTTTGCTCCTCTGGGTTCTAGCTGCTCCGTTGGTAAAATAGAGAGTGGGCTGGATGATGGCTGAGGTCATCTCTCACCTGGGAAAGAATGGTGGAATCGTTCATAAGTCTCCATGGTTCTGGAAATGAAAGCGCACCCCGGGAGTGGAGGAGAGTTAGTTTTGTCGGTAACCATGGTGTGTCCTGCTGTGCCCACTACAGAGCATCTCAGACCAGACCGGGGCGGAGCTCAGCCCCAGAGGCCCTTAGGGGAGGACTCCGTCTCAGAGGTCCTCTAGACAGCGTAGCCTCCTGTGACCCAGGAGTGGAGACGTTAGTGAAAATCACGTGAGGCCCCTGTAATTCTAAATGGGCTCCACCCCAAGGCTTTGGCCTGATTCCACGTCTCTGTGTTCCGCTTATTAGTTGTGGTTCCTGGAAACTGTCACTTACTGTGGCCTGGAACCAGACTTGTGATGCCCTCCGCCTCCTGTGAAGGAGCAGGAGCTCTGTTAAGAAGCCGCCCTGAGCGGGGGCAGAGGCCGCTGGGCGTGTGGTGCACGGCCTCCAGGAGTCACCCTGCCCGGGGTGGGCGCTGGGGGCACTCAGCTTGAGCCCTGCTTTGGCTGTCTTACAGTAGCCCTTTCTGGGCTGGTCAGGTTTGTTGTTTTGCCGAACGCCTTCTGTGGGTTGTAACCAGAGCCTGCAAACGGCACTTTCTCTTCTCTTGCAGGGATGTTAGTGGACAGGAAATGGCCCCATATCATTTTTCCTCCAGGTAAGTTGCACATTGATGGTGGGGGATGGAGGCGCAGGGCTATCGGTGCAGAAGGAGTCTGATGCCCCGCTTGCCCATTTTCTCAGCTTCTTTTCCTGGTGGTGGGTTGAGCCGGGGCAGGGCTGTGAGGCACCTTGTGCTTCTCTCCTGTAATCCAGGCCGGCTCTGGGCCAGCTCATCTTTTCTGCCACTTCACTTGCCAGCTGTGTCTGGATGACGCTATCCTCCGGGCCAGCCCGAGACTCTCCTGACATGCTGACTCCTGCGTCAGAGAGCCTGCCGGATGTCTGCACTCTAAATATATGTCTTACATTTGTGTCCAAAGGAGAAAAACAGGGTACTCACTTCCTGGCCACTGTTAGCGTAAGGCCGGACCCAGCTGGACTGTGTCCTGAAAGAGCTGCCCGTGGACCCTTGGTGCTGGGGGTTGATGGCTGCGCAGCAAAGGGTGCTGCATGTTTGCTGTGCTGTTTGTGAGCGGGGGTCTCTCTGTTTTCTTTCGGCCACGCTGTGCAGCTTGTGGGATATTAGTTCCCCTTCCAGGGATCCAACCCGAGTGCCTGCAGTGAAAGCTCTGAGTTCTAACTAGACCTCCAGAGAATTTCCTGTGGATGGGTCTGTGTAAATTTCAGTACCTGGAGCCCTGATGGCAGATTTTGCCCGTAGGCGAGGTCAGCCCCATGCGCTAACCAGTGCCTCCCTAGGGGCGAGCTGGGGGCTGCTGGGTCCGCATCGGACCCCAGACTGCTTGCCTGACTGTCTGTCCAATCGTTTACCTAGCTCACCACACTTATGTTTCCTGGAGAAGGTGTGTTGATTCGAAATCCTCCCTTATCCCTGGTGTTTGTGCTGAGAGTTAGAACCCCCCGAGTTTCAAGAGGACATGAGTTCTTGGCCTTTCTTTCTTAGCAGACGACAGGCACCACTGAAGAGGTCTGGTTAGCAAGTGGAAGCGTGTTTTTTTTCCTTTGAAAGTCACTGCAATGATCTCTCTGTGTCACAGTTCCTCTCTGCATTTCGTCCTCTTCACCTGCATGGTGAATCTGAAGACACTCCTTTTTGTGGGCTGAGTGCAGGGCCAGCTCAGAGTAAGCCCTCGGTGGGTATGGGCTTTCTTTTAGTGCTGTACGTGCCCGTCCGCCGTGCCCTTCGCCCTCAGCACTCAGCTTGAGCCGGTGGAGACGTGGCTGGTTAACTAGAGTACCCTCAGCTTGGTTTGGATAGCAAAAGTGCTTGCCCTAAATGCCTTTAAAGTGTTCCAAGAAGCCACAGAGGATTCTAGAGGCCGATGCTCTCTGATCTTTGTTTTTTCCAGTCTAAAACAGAGCAGTCCGTGCTCATTTTAATTGCTTGGATGAGCTCAGACATTGAGATTTTAATGCATTTTCACAGTAGTTCAGACAGCATCACCACATTATCCTGCTGGCAGTTCATCGGAATCCTTGGCCAAAACGCTGTGCTTGGGGACCTTGGCTTAGAAAACCAGAGCGTGGTAATTTCCTCGCAAGATGTCTTGTGGGGAATGCTGCCTTTCCCGGGGAGACTTCCTCTGAATTGTGTTGTCCTTCTCAGTCACATCGTGATGGGCACATCGTGCTTTCGAGGAGGGTTTTCAGAGCTTTTGGTTTGCAGAGGCTGGAGTTGCTTTATTCTAATGAATCACGAGGTGGGAACGGGCCCTCGTAAGCCTCTGGTTTGTCTTTGATCCTGAAGGCACACTGACAGTATCTGGTCCCTGGTGGGGTCTGGAGGGCACCACCTGCATCTTCCTCTCCCACCGATTAGCTCCAGGCCAGCCTCGTAGGGAGGTGGCCACTGGAAGCCAATGACCAGGGGAGAGCTGGGAATACGGCCTCTGGGTGTGTTGACAAAAATCAGCAAAACCAACCAGGCCGCATCCCTTCCTCATGGATTTCACTCCCTCTGCACATCAGCGGCCCTGGACCCCTCCCGCGTCCGGCACTGCGGTCAGTCGAACCATGGTTTCTGGTGCTTGGCACGTGCTTAGCAAGTGTTGGTTGCTAAACGGATGAGCGAACACCCCCGCCGCTTCTCTCAGAGCCCGGGACATTTGCAGAAGTCTCCTCACTGGCCCCACTGTCTCACCACCTCCTGTCTCTCCCCACAGAGCATCAGAGTGACCTTTAAATGTGCAAGTTTGAGCTCACAAGTCTCCTGCTTAAAATATGTTGATGATTCCTTCTTCTGCACGGGATGACGACGGGTGCTATGATGAAGCTGGTAACAGTCCGGCTCACTGTCTAACTCCCGTGGTGTCCCAGCTCAGTCCTCAACCTGCGAGCCCTCCTGCTCTTTAAGCAGCCTGTTTCAGCGGGCCCCACCCTTCTCATTTGGCTGATATTCTCTTGCTTTATTGGGAGATGTTTTTAGCTCCTCAGGTCAGGGTGAGGTAGCCCCTCTGTACTGTCCTGCAGCTCCCCTTGCCCACATCGTGGTGTGACCTGAGTTGGCCTGTAAGTACCAGTGGCTGGAGCTGGGGCCAGGGACACTGCCTGCCTGTTCACCAGTCTTTCCAGTATCGAACAAGACCTGGCAGAAGACAGACCAACAGAACACCTTCAGCTAAGCAGCTCCCTTGTCTTTGAAGTCAGCATTATGATTGTAAAGCCCCGTGTTTTTGGAGGGAGGAGGTGGGGGCTTAGGTAGGGCTCTGGTCCCACTTCTCTTGGTGGGTGGGAGGTGGGTCTCAGCCACTGCATTTTCTGAGCACACGGCTGCCGAGATGTCTTTATTTGGCTTGTGCATTCCACTCACGGCCTGACTTATTGAAGGATAATGCATATTAAGTTTTTTTTTTTTTCCAGCTAGTTTGGGGATACAAACAGAAGGCAAATTATCTTGATTATTTTGAGGCAGATCTGAAAAGGGCAAAGAAAGGAGACAGTGAAAAGTTACGGAAGCGTCCTGTGTTTGTTTCAGCCCAGTATCGTTTCTATAGTGTGAATGCGCTCGTCATCTCCTTGGATCAGAGAGGCTGTGTAGCTTGTCATTAAAGACAGGCGCTCCAGGGCCTGCCTGGGTTCAAGTCCTGCTGCTTCTCTTTATTGGCTGTGACCTTGGGCAGTTTATTCCTCGTATCTGTAAGATGGGGTTGATGGTAGTCTCCCACTCAGGGCTGTTGTGAAGGCCAAGAGCCTAGAATGTGCGAGGGCTTCAGAAGAGGGCTGATATGCGTTAGTTACCGTTAACAGTATCATCACTGTCATCTTCATCATCAATTCTCCAGTAGCCTTATTTTACTTATTTTTATTCTCTAGTCTGCCTTTGCCGTCTCCACAGCCCGAATCCAGGTAGCAGCTTGCTTTCTGTAGTACACAGTGGTGTCTTTATAAGGAAGACATGGTTTGAAAATGGCTCTTCTCTTAGGTAAAAAATCTTTGAATAGAAACTTTCGAAGATTTATTAACTGTTGGAAGGACTGAAACTGAAGCTCCAATAGTTTGGCCAACTGATGCGAAGAGCCGACTCATTGAAAAACCCCTTGATGCTGGGAAAGATTGAGAGCAGGAGGAGAGGGCGACAGAGAATGAGACGGTTGGATGGCCTCCCCGGCTCAGCGGACATGAATTTGAGCAAACTCTGGGAGACAGTGAAGGACGAGGGAGCCTGGCGAGCTGCAGTCCATGGGGTCTCAAAGAGAGGGACCTGACTTAGCGACTGTGAAGAATAATCACAAAGGTCATTGTCCGTAGTCTTGAAGTACATATATGGGCTGGCAAAGGAGAATGTCTTGTGTGAGTTGTAATTCCCTGGTTTAACTATATTACATCATGTTTTCAGGGTTTTGTTGTTGTTATTGTGTTTAAATTTGAGTCGCTAAAGCATAACTCAGCTCCTAAACCTTCAGAACCAGAGAAGTGATCTTTGGTCTTGATCACCATGCAGTGCTCATCTCTTCCTCCGGCTTCGGCCGGCTCGTGGCCAAGATATCGGACTATGTTACTTTCTGTACCTGTCGGTCGTCCACTCCCTGCCCGCCTGACTGCTGCTTGCCTGTTTTTGTTTGATAAAATATGTATCATCAAAGAGTAGCTTTGCAAAAGGCAAGGGTCCTTCATTCGGGTCCAGAATATATGTAGGTCCATTTTTCGGGAGACTAATCCTCAGCTTTTATCAAGATCCTTTCAGGAGTCTATGGCCCTGTTGAAAGTTCAGCAGCCACTGCCACAGAGAAAGAAGTATTACTCTTTTCTTTTAAATTTGTATACAAAGCATTTTATTAATAAAATGTATACCCTTCTTACAATACAACAAATTTTGTAGTGATTGAGCATGCTGTACTTTGTAAAAACTTATCATAGAAAATTCAAGCCAAAACAAATAGTTTAAAAGTCTACCACACCACCCTTCCTTTGTAACCTACTACTAGCGTGGGTATAAAAAGCAGTCTTGTAACAGATATCCAGATGTCTGTGCTGTGTCAGTCGTGTCCGACTCTTCGTGACCCCGTCGACTGCAGCCCACCAGGCTCCTCTGTCCAGGGGCTCTTTCGGGCAAGAATACTGGAGCAGATTGCCATTTCCTTACCAGGGTATCTTACCAACTCGGGGGTCAAACCCACATCACCTGCATAGCAGGCGGATTCTTTACTGCTGAGCCATTGGGGAAGCCCTTCAGAATGTCTAGGAGCATTATTATTACTTTAGGTATTTATTTATTTGTTTGGCTGCTCCAGGTCTCAGATGTGGCACTCAGGATCTTCAGTCTTTGTTGGGGCATGCCAGATCTAGTTCCTCGAGTAGGGGTTGACCCCAGGCCTGCTGCATTGGGAGCTTGGAGTCTTAGCCACTAGACAACTAGGTAAATCCCTGGAACAGTTTGTGTGAAAGTTGAATTTGGAAGCTGAGTGGTGGAGTGTGATTGGTGGAAAAGTGTGGAGGGTTTCCTGCAGGAGCTCCAGAGGGGCGACTCTGATGAAGCTTTCTGAGAAATGTGACCACTGAGTGGGACTGGGCAGCGGGCCCCAGTGGAGGGCAGTGGCAGACCGTGTCCTGCGCGCCTGCTCCCCCACCAGCTGCAAAAGAAGACGGCGGTCAGTTGACCAGTGCAGAATTTGCTTTGTGGCGTATCCATAGCTGATGGGTTGATGGGGCTGACAGCCGACCAGATCAGGAGTGGAGTTTCTGCAGCTCCTCTCCCGTGTTCCTTTGGCCCAGCTTCTTCAGGCTGTGTCTGTCTGCCGGTGGCCCGGGGTTTGCTTTTCTGCCAGACTGTGTGTCGCTGTTACTTGAGCTCATAGCAGGGGCCTGCTTTCTTATTTTGCATGCTTTACCTGGGGTGATGTTCCTGCAAGTCAGTTCTTTTATAAGGAAATAGTTTCCATTCATCTGTTAATATTTTTTCTTCCTTGAACCTCCGCCCCTCCCCTGGCAGTGTAGCTGCCTATCTGGATTGATCCTGGCTCTGTGGCTTGTTTACTGTGTGACCTTGGGCAGGCCCCTTGGTCCTTGAGTCTCAGTTTCCACATCTTCAAATGGGAATAATAGCAGTTCTTCCCTTCTTGGGTTATCAGCCTTAAGTAAAGAACTTTGCCTAAGGCTCAATAAATGTTAGGTCTTAGGAGTATGCTAATGAAATAGAGTAGCATTGATCCTCATGTGTCGATGATAACGTGACTTCTAAGTAAGCGGGTCAGGGAGAGGAGAGCATCCTGGTCACACATCTTGTTGGACGAGCGATCTGGCTTGAGCTGTGCTGCGGGCGAGGCATATTAATGGCTGCTTCCCCTAGGTCTTTGCCTTCCTGAGGATTTATTTCCAGCCGAGTTGTGTAAATGGCCGTGGGCGTTCAGGCTGTAATGGATCTGGTGTTCAAGGCTTCCACTCTCACGGCTCAGCGGAGCCTTCCTCCCGCCCGCCCCTCCGATTGCCACCCTGGCTTCCCGTCCCCGGGAGCGTGACTGCCTCTCTCCTGCCCCCGTCACCTGCCGGCTCTGATCTGGGGGCTGTGAATCCCAGCCCTGGTGCCGCTGCCAGCTTGGCCTTAGGAGAAGCCAGGCGCTAGAGCTTGCCAGCACAACTTGTACTTTGATTAATTTATTTAATCTAACTATCTTGTATCAACCTGTGAGGATAATTACACACCAATTACTGTTTAAACTTGAAGCTTGCCTCCCTTGAACCGAGTCCCACGCTGGTCCAGAGCTACTGTGGGGTGATTCTGCTCTCTCCTACCCTCCCTGAGATACGAGCCCCTCCCCGAAGTGAGGACTTGAATTAGAAGCTTTTGAGAAAGGAGAAACACTTGCTTGGCTTCTGATCTGGGAGGTCTCGTTTGACTTGTGGAGAGCTATTCTCTTTGATCCCTGGACGGGAGATTCGTTCCCTTTCTCTCTGATGTCCTGAGGACACCTAGCCCACCGCTGCTGCTTCCTCCTTTCAGATCAGCCGTGGTTTCCAGATGCGGCTGGAGTGGGTTTGTTAGTTCGTTTCAGGGATGGGAAGGTGGTGTGACTGGTGAGGGGTGGCGCCTTCACCAAGTGGCCTTTGTCTTATTGACAGTAAGCTGCTGTTGATTGTAAGACGTGAGTTTTTTGGACTCCTGAGAACGAGGGCTGCCAGAGAGCATTTTCAGATGTGTTGTGATTTTAGAAGGTTTTAGAATAAGTGCGATATGATATATTGATGATGGAGCTGGTTACAAAATCCTTCAGTTCAGTTCAGTCGCTCAGTCGTGTCCAACTCTTTGCAACCCCATGAATCGCAGCACGCCAGGCCTCCCTATCCATCACCATCTCCCGGAGTTCACTCAGACTCACGTCCATCGAGTCCGTGATGCCATCCAGCCATCTCATCCTCGGTCGTCCCCTTCTCCTCCTGCCCCCAATCCCTCCCAGCATCAGAGTCTTTTCCAATGAGTCAACTCTTTGCATGAGGTGGCCAAAGTACTGGAGTTTCAGCTTCAGCATCATTCCTTCCAAAGAAATCCCAGGGCTGATCTCCTTCAGAATGGACTGGTTGGATCTCCTTGCCGTCCAAGGGACTCTCAAGAGTCTTCTCCAACACCACAGTTCAAAAGCATTGATTCTTCAGCGCTCAGCTTTCTTCACAGTCCAACTTTCACATCCATACATGACCACAGGAAAAACCATAGCCTTGACTAGGCCGACCTTAGTCAGCAAAGTAATGTCTCTGCTTTTGAATATACTAT
>SJYX01017175.1:97603-127884 GCA_006410675.1 Oreotragus oreotragus
CAGACCTTAGTCGGCAAAGTAATGTCTCTGCTTTTGAATATACTATCCAGGTTGGTCATAACTTTTCTTCCAAGGAGTAAGCGTCTTTTAATTTCATGGCTGCAGTCAGCATCTGCAGTGATTTTGAAGCCCCAAAAAATAAAGTCTGACACTGTTTCCACTGTTTCCCCATCTATTTCCCAGGAAGTGATGGGACCGGATGCCATGATCTTCGTTTTCTGAATGTTGAGCTTTAAGCCAACTTTTTCGCTCTCCTCCTTCACTTTCATCAAGAGGCTTTTTAGCTCCTCCTCACTTTCTGCCATCAGGGTGGTGTCATCAGCATATCTGAGGTTATTGATATTTCTCCCGGCAATCTTGATTCCAGCTTGTGTTTCTTCCAGTCCAGCGTTTCTAATGATGTACTCTGCATATAAGTAAAATACTGATCACTTACACTCTATCCAGTACCAGGTTGAGGGGTGGGGAGAGGTGTGGGTATCATCCCTACTTAAAAAATTTTTTTTATTGTAGTTGATTTACAATGCTGTATTAGTTTCAGGTGCACAGCGACGTGAATCAGTTATTAATACATCCATTCCTTATTTTCCCAGATGGGCCGTTACAGAGCTGTTGAGTCGAGTTCCCTGCACTATACTCTAGGTCCTTATTAGTTATATATGGGCTTCCCTGATGGCTCAGTGGGTAGAAAATCTGCCTGCAATGTAGAAAACAGGAGACATGGGTTCAGTTCCTTGGTCAGGAAGATCCCCTGGAGAAGGAAATGGTAACCTCCTCCAGTATTCTTGCCTGGTAAATCCCACGGACAGAGGAGCCTGGCAGGCTACAGTCCATGGGGTCACAAAGTAGTGTGTACATGTCCATCCCAGTCTCCCAGTTTATCCCTCCCCACTCCTATACACCCTGGAAACTGTGTTTTCTCCATCTGTGACTCTGACACAGATATAAGCTCATTTCTGCCATTTTTTAAGATTCTACATATAAGTGGTATCATATGAAACTTGTCTTTTTCTAACTTAGTTCAGTTAGTATGATAATCTCTAGGTCCATTCATGTTGCAGCAAATGCCATTTTTCATGACTAATACTCATATACACACATCTTGCCAATGGACATTTAGGTTGCGTCCGTGTGTCTTGGCTATTGTATATAGAGCTGCTATGAACATCTGGGTGCATGACTCTCTTCAAATTATGGTTTTCTCAGATAATGTCCAGGGGCGGGATTGGTGGATCAGTATTATAACTGTTTTTAGTTTTTTAAGGAACCTCTATACTGTTCTCCATAGTGGCTGTACCAATTTACCTCCCCACCAACAGTGTAGCAGGGTCCCCTTTCTCCACCCCTTCTCTAGCATTTATTATTTGCAGACTTTTTGATGAAAGCCATTCTGACTGGTGTGAGGTATCATCCCCATGTGACAGGTAAGTGGCCAGGCTCAAGTGCTAGAACAGGAAATGGTGATAACAAGTCTCAGGTATCCTTTCTGTCACTAGGCGGTGGTCTCCTACAGGACAAAAAGGAACCAACACTGATGGTGTAGGTCCTATAAAACATAATGGCAAAGGCAGAGTTCTCGTCAATTCTTTACAGATCGAGAACTGAGGAGTCCTTAGCTCAGTGACTTGATCAGGGTCGTAACGTCAAAGTAGCTGAGTTGGGACATTCAGAATCTCGCTTTTAAAGGATGGACGCTGGCTGCCCTTTGTACCACATAGTAAAAATCTAGTTCATTATTCAGTCCTTACCCCCAAACCATTAGGAACACAAGGACGAACTTCTTTTTCAGACACATTTTTTTTTTCCCTCGAAACAAAATGGTACAGATTAAGAAGCGTATCACTCAAGTCCAGCTTCAACTTGGCTGCTAGTTGTAATTCACACCTAAACAAGTTACTCTTCTGTCTTCAAGACTGGGTAGGTTACTGGCCAGTCATCCAAATCTCTTCACCTTTTAGCCTAAGTCCCTCCTCCATGGGCCTGCAATTCAGTTTCCCCTCTTACGTTTTCTCACATCCACTCAGGGCCCAAGCACAGCAAACTCCTTGCAATTTTGCAAATATGCCTGCGGCCCTGCCCTGCCTCTGGGCCTTTGCCCATGCTGCTCCCTCCATCTGTAAGGTGAAGTCTCTTTCATATGTATTAACTTCATGACCCTTTCTTAATCCTTGAGTCATAATAACTTCCCCTGAATCCTGTAGCATGGCTAGACATCTCTCCATCACAGAACTTATCGCACTGAATTATACTTGTTAATATACCTATGCCACTCTTCCTTCCCCTACTCCCAACTGGAGACTGTGGCGGGGGTCAAGGTTGATTAATTTTCACATAAACTTGTTTAGTCCAGTCCCTTTCAAAGTGGAAGGTGGGCTAGCTCAGTAAATGTGGAATGGCTGGCAGACTGTTTAAGAATGAGGTTTTCAAAAAAAAAAAAAAAAAAAAAGAATGAGGTTTTCATAGTTAACTTCGCTTCAGTATAAAATTCAAAACAAGAAGACAGGACTCAAACATCACAGGGAACTAACATACACTTTTACTCTCAAAATAAATACTAATCAATTTTATTTTATAAATACAGATGCTGACTTTTCTTCCAATTAGCAACAATCAGTTTCACATGCCATTTATTATTGGTGGAGGTTTAAAAAATTATTTAAATAACCAGCTAGGTCAGGATAAATGGGCACCATTAGAACTGCTAAAAAAATATAGTTGGATACAATCTTCCAAAACTAATATTCTGGGGGAAAAAAATCTCTGGAATTTTTGAAGTGGGTAAAGGGAAGCAGAGAGAAAACACAAGCAAATATTCATCTGATAACATCTGCGGGCTGTTAAGAGTGTCTCGGCTACATAAAAACTGAAAGGGCCCTTAGCAGTTCAGAAATGGACAGGACTGAGTTTTCATTTTAACTTATATTCTCAAAGCAATTTTTTCTAGTGGTTTACAAGAATAATTAGAAAGATTAGTAGGAGATAATAACTTCATCCCATATTTTGGCCTTGGCCACTTTAAACAGAGGCAAAATGAATTCTGCAGCCTTGGGAAATGTCAGAGATTTATTCCTCGAGAATGTAATGCTGTAGGATTTACATACATCCAAGTATGGCAATAACTGCAGACATCAAACAAACTCAATGAAAATCCAAAATCTAAACAAACCCAAACCTCCAAGTGGTGTTTTGTGGCATAACATCACTGGGCACTGTGTGGATCAGGAAAACGTGCAGGTAACTGTCCATCAGTTCTGGGCTACCTGATTACATTCAGTGGTGGGGTTCCATGCTGTGGGGGTGAAAGGCTGTGAACCCCCGAGTCAGGGAGTCCATAAGTGGGAGACTGACTGACAGAATCCCCGAGCTTCAGGCTCAACTTGGTTTTGTGGAACCTGAGATCAACACTGTAGAACATTTATGTGGTCTGGCTGCAGGGCCTAAATCGAATGTACCTTGTCTTTGAGTTTGGCATGGAGTTTAAAGGTCTCTCCCATATCGGAGGAACCACAAATCACATGTGATTCACCTTCCATTGTTCACTACTAACACAGTCCTTCAAAGCCTTTCTTTTGGGCTTGGGAGGTAGATGTTGCTTCACTGGAGGACCCACAGCCCAGTCGGATGTACATCTCAGACCACGTCTAGCTCCACCCTTAACTGACTCTAAAATGAATGGCAGTACACTGTCAAAGAAGCCATGACCCTACAGATGGCTTCTGCTCCAGGTTTGGAGTAGTTTCACCTATTTATGAGAAATAAGATGGATTTCTTCAGATCAAGTTAAAGCTTTTAATTGCTTGCAGGTTGGGTCTGTCTGTCATGCAATGATTCTGTGAGTTCTTTACATGAAAAAATAACAACATGAACTATTCCATTTAACAATGTAGCTCTATATTAAAATTGAGCCCAGGAATGCTTGGACGAAGTATGACAATGATTATGAAACCTATGAGTTAAGTTGTTATGCAGGACGAATGAGCTATTACAGAGTACACCTGTGATGGTGTGTTGCTATATACAATGTGTAAACTCAAATGAAGTCAACAACATTAGCTTAGATACAGCCACAGGTTTTGCTCAGGCTAGTCCTGTCATGATGTAACATATGGAGATGTAGGTTCAAGAGGAATTTAAAAGCTGGGAAAAAAAATCAGGTCGAGTGAAGTAAACTCGATTTTTATTCTTCTATATAATACATGGATATAAGCATAAAATCTCCTTGAAGAGCTTGCAACCCTGAGGTGATGTCCTTGGGTATATAAAGTATACAGCAACAGCAAATGAAATCTGAGCTCCAAGAATGAAAATGGACTTCAAAAACATAATTTAATATTTATGCAATTGCACACATACCAATAGTATTCTATGCCTCATCTAGTCTCTGAATCCAACTACATCAACTGCCTTGCAGTTTGCACACTGGACAGCCTGATTCCCTACATATATTTCATCACACACAATGCCTCCTTTCCAGCTGAAATTTAATAAATTAACATGGGATTTACATATAGGGATTTCTATACGGTGAGTGCATTGCCAGAAAGCACACCCAGTTTTTGACAACAGCATCTGCCCACATAAAAACTTTGGCCCCCAGAGGGAACTTGAAGCTGTCTGACTATAGTAACCTTGAGGGGGAGGGTCCTTGAGGGTCCCCTGGGATCCTCCAGAGGTGAGGTTTTTCATATAATCTGAGGGCTGCTTCAAGGGTATGGCTGACTGAAAGAGGTGGGAGGTCATGGCAACTGCATTAAAGAACCAGTGAATGTGATGTCCTCTGTGGTCAGGATGCACAAGGCATCTACTGCACCAATGGCATAACAGCTGGGTTGACTGTGGAGCCTGGGAGCAGAGGCTGACGGGCCTTGGTATAGGAGACCATTGTGCTTCTTACACATCAACCTAATGGATGGCCAAAGATCCTTCAGTCAATGGTGGAGACCTTTTACTGAATATTCAGTTTTCCCAAAAGTTTCATAAACTATGGTGAGGGCAAACGCTATGAGAATCTAAAGGCGAGTTCGTTATATTATTTATATATTATCATCTTCCCTCTGAGGATAAGATATAAGTGTAAATAAAAAAGCAGACAAATGCCTATAAGGTGACTCAAGCTAGAGAGTGACTTCTGCCTTAAAACAATTGTCAGGCCTGAAAAGCAAAATCTTGCAAGCAAAATCTAACTTTGTCTGGCCCACTGATACACAATGATCCTGAGTCCCTCCTTGATTCACAAAGTCTATTTTTCTGAGGAATATCCTCCATTAATATTCATTTTGTGTCATAATTACTACAAAGGGTAACCAGTGCAGCTTTATCCTCATTTCAAGCAGACTCCATCCTGGTCCTACCATCTGTCCGCTCGCTTCACTTATCAGAACTCCTGCGTGGCCTGCGGAAACTGGATACGTTTTCATTCAGTGCATAGATCCTTCGGGAGAACTCTTCAAATTCTCCCAGAACTTGTTCATCACACTCCACTGCCACAGCACTGTCCACGGGGATGCAGTTAAATGCTTCCAGCTGATCGCCTGAGGTGAAGCCTGTGGCTTCCATCCCGATGATCTCTTCTGCCTGTTCCACGGTGCAGCAGAGCTCGGCTTCCGAGACTGGGTGGAAGCTCCCGGAGAGCTGGGCGCCAGACGAGCTGGCCTGCTCACCGGGCAGGAGGGTGCCGTTGATTGTGGCTGGGGAGCCCAAGAGGGCTTGTCCCTGCTCCTGGCTAGTGTTCTCACTCATGTGGCCTCCATTTAAGCTGTCGCCCAGATCTACCCCTTTTTTCTTGTTTTCTTTGGAGAGGTCCAAGGAGGTGTCCAAGGAGGAAGACAGAGATGCTGTCTTTCTGTCAGATTCTCCCGTGGAGGGCACAGGGGTCACAGGCTGGACTAGTGCAGAGTTGTAACTGGGGGGAGGGGTTTTGTACTGGAGTCTCTCATTCTCTGAGCTGGCCCGTTTCCGGTATCCTTTGTCTGGTGAAGGGATCCCCCCAGAGAAGCCTACATCTGCACCCCCAAATATGGAGCTTTGTCTCTTTGGAACAGGGATTGCACTGGAGGTGTGATGTCTGTCACTAGAAGACAAAGGAAAACGAGAAGTTACTTTCAACTTCAGAACTTAGCTTAAACCTTCTGCATCAGGAGACAGGAAATAATATGTTCAAGTTTGAGAAAATACAAACTGACAATACTCAAATCTTAGTAGTGACTGTAACGCAAGATACAACAAAGTATTATGAGTTCAGCATTGGGAACTTCATTTAAGGACACAAGACATGCTAAAATATATGCAGAGGGGGGTGCCCAGGGTAGAGGCCATGTCATAAGGGGAGGAGTCGAGGCAACTGGAGGGACTGGATCTGGAAAGAAAAATATGAGGATGTGATCAAATTCTTATGTCTGTAGGGCTACCAATATTCTTGTTTCTAATATTCAAGTCTTATTTCACCTTCATAAAATAGATACTGTCATTTGGCAGAGAACTTCAAAGACTTGTCCATGATAACCTCAGCGAGGCAGGGGCAAGGCAGGACTAAAGTCCATGACTCATAACTCAATGGTCAGTAGCTTGTGCAATAGCCTAATGCTAACTGCCTTGTGTTAGACAGCTGGCAGAGAGATGACCAAGGAGATGCGCGTGTGTGTGTGTGTCATGAAAAATTAACTTGGGAAATGGCCTCTCCTGTATAATGGTAGTCACACACATTTTGTAATACTTGGTCTTCATCTTCCTCCAAACTTAAGTTTCCTCAGGAAGATACATTTGGGCCAGCAATAATAATCACTGTTTGGCTGTACAAAGCATAGTTTCTGAAGTAATTTCATATACATCATTTCACTTGGTCCTCACAAAAACCCTGTCAAGAAAGCAGCGTGCACATTATTACTCTAAATCTGAAATAATGAATAATAATTAGTTAATGGAAATAGAGTATCCAGACGCTGGAAATGATGGTCATTTTACGGACTGATGAAGCCACCCCTGGAGTGCGGACCACAGTTCCGGACATCGTGCTTGGCTGAAGCTATCAGCTTCAATACAGCTGTGTGAACAAGCCGGGTCCAGAGACAGAGGGAGGCATGAACACAAGGTCCACGTGACATGTGTTCTTCAGGTGAGGAAACACACAGGGAAATGGCTCACAAAAAAGGCAGCTACCAGGCAGGAGCAGAGAAGACGTGAGATTACGCTCTTCCAAAAAACAGCTACTACATGTGCCAGGCCAGGCCTTGGGGAGAGCAAACGGTAATAGAGCAGGCCCTGCCTCGGAGGAGCTTCCAGTCTCAGAGGAGAAAGACAGCCACATATATATACTGTACATACTCTATTATATTTTCAAATTATAGACATGAAAAGTGCCCTGCAAAAGAAGAAAGGATCTAGGGTTCCTTCTACCTGTATCCATGACCACAAACCTATAAGCCAGCTCCCTGCTCCCTCTCCTCTCAGATTTTTTTCTGATGCTGGCTTATCCCTGTGGTCTAAGCAAAGGTTATTCATCTTGAGAAAAGGCAACCGCAAGGTTCTTCTAATCTATGTACCCACCAGACTCCCTTGCTTGGCTGTAAGTGTTGGTGCCAAGAGTGATTTCATAGTTAGGGGTGCTCACTGGGGCACATATAGAACTAGGCAAGTAGACTTGTAAATTACTGTTTTTAGTTCCTGAGAAAAAACAGAGCAAAACCTGTTGGTCTTAATCTAGGTTTTCAGTTAATATGTTGTCAAAACTCACAGTAGTGGCATAAAGCTGCACATTTTTGCCAACCTTGTTGTTTTCACTCTACCTGCTGACAGTACCCCTCTCTGCATGATTTTGCAGGGGGCCTAGGTAATCAAACCAAAACAGCATCAGCACCACCCAAAGACAAGTCTATTCTGGGCAGACAGGCCACACTTTTAGTCGCCACCCCATCCAGGAAGGGAGAGAAGCACCAGCTGAGCCTACCCAGAATACTGAAGGTTGCTGGTATGTGACCCCAGGCCAGGTGCTTAAGCTACTCACGGCTATGGAGGCTGAACGACTTGACACCCTCCCTGTCACCATCCACCCTCCTTCCCTGGGGAACCCTGCTCTGCTTCTCTCAGCTGGGCTCCAGGTGGGCTGATAAAAGGGCATGAGGAACAAGCAGTGCTTATGACACAAGAACAGAGGGGTTTTTATAGTCGTCTTTGCCTCGAAAGCTCTCAACTTTGCATGACAAAAAAGTAATAAAAGTATGAAACCCCCCAACCCCTCCTTCAAACTGCCCCCAGTTACAGTGAACAGGGAACTACCATTTTCTTGAGCATCCAAAATGCTGGACTCTCACACCTGCCCTGTGAAAAAGGTAGGCAGGTAGGAGGTTATGTGATTTCTTCAAGGTTGCAGAACCCACATCTGACTCCAGAGCCCACACAGTCATTTGCATCCGATGTGGGAAAATCAAATTCGACTAACATTTGCTAAGAACCAACGTCTGATATGCCAGATATCGAGCTAAATGCCATTATACACAGGCCTTCACATTTAATCCACCCAACCTATAGCTAAGCTCTGGGGCGTTACTCTTTTTTGAGTTTTTATTTTATATTGGAATATAGTTGACAATGCTGTGTTAGTTTCAGGCTACAGCAAAGTGGCTCAGTTCCACACACGCATCTATCCATTCTTTTTCAGGTTCTTTTCCTATATAGGTTATTACACAATATTGAGTAGAGCTTCCTGTGCTGTACAGTAGGTCCTTATTGATGTTACTCCTATTCTGATGCATGGATTCAAAGGCTTTGCTAGATGGAGACTTTGGCATTTGCTGACATCCTGAATCTGGGATCTTTTCCAGTTTCTCTGAATTTTTATGAGAACTGAGGTAAAGACAGTTATCAAATACAATTTAGAAAACCCAAGTAACAATAAAACATTCCCTCTTAAGAATGGTAAGATGATGAGGTATCAGACAAATAAGGAAGTCTACAAGTCTAACGTTTACCCTAACAATCACACAGTCTTTTTCCCCCCATTTGTAGCTATGCACCATGAAACCTTTCAAAAATTTTTACTACTCTTTCTTATGATCTTAAAAATAGCAAGTTGAACAAAAAAGATATATATTTTTTAATTAAAAAAACTTTAAAAAACTTTTAATCTTGGAATATAGTCGATTAACAATGTTGTGATAGTTTCAGATGTAAAGTGATTCAGTTATACATACACATGTATCTTCATTTATCAATTTAAAAAGGTATTTCCTTGATAACTGTGGGCCATCAGCATGAACACGGCTTACTGACTGTGACACAGCAGAGCGACTATGGGCCTTTCAGGGGTGTGTTTCTGAGTCTGAAGTCTGCACTCCGGCTTTTGTATGTCCCCTCTCACTGTCAGGCTGTTACGTGTGGCCAAGTCAATGTTTTTGCCTGCAAGGGCTTCTCCTTTTTTTGACGTTTGTGTCTTATTTGTCGTGTTCTTATAAAGTAGCTGTCTTGAGAATTGTGTGCAAAGCAAAAATAAATAGGATTTGAGAGATGGACCAGCAGATATCCTGGGTACAATATGCATCATTATATGAGTTTTGTAACATTAGTTTTGGTGGCTCAGAATTAATTTTTTTATTACTTCCAGGATCTTAGCAATGTTCCAAATTTTTAAGATAGCTGAGCTTTAAATAGCTCAAGCATTGAATGACTGTATTAAAATATATACAAACACACATGCATTTTAAATTATTATAATAATTTATTCTCCCTGGACAACTAAAAATATAAACCATATTAAAAACTAAAAATCAGTCAAAAACCTACTGGCCATCAAATAACCACTATTTGGATATTTTCCTTATAGACTTTGATTTTATATGTGTGTTTAATTTAAAAAAGACACAAAACCAATCAAACAAAAAACAAAATGAAAGTTGTGTTTGCAGTATATATAGATACATATAAAATATATATACATACACACAATTCTGTATCCTGTTGTTGGAAGTTATTAAAACCTCTTGGTAAACAATTCTAAGTGGCTATTCCATTAAATGAAATATCAAAAGTTACTTAACCACTTCCTTATGTTTGTGGATTTAAGATATTTCTAAAATTTTATATTAAACTTGTATTTCTGTATAAAAACAATGCATAGGTTTTTAATAAAATAATTTTTTAATTTTCATATTTAATAGAAGGTTTCTAGAAGGAATCTTCATTACAAGTTTTGGTATTAACTAAATTCTTACCATAAAAAAGGGAACATTTTACCTCTGCTGCTGCTGCTGCTAAGTCACTTCAGTCGTGTCCGACTCTGTGTGACCCCATAAACGGCAGCCCACCAGGCTCCCCCGTCCCTGGGATTCTCCAGGCAAGAACACTGGAGTGGGTTGCCATTTCCTTCTCCAATGCATGAAAGAGAAAAGTGAAAGTGAAGTCGCTCAGTCTGTCCGACTGTTAGCGACCCCATGGACTGCAGCCCACCAGGCTACTCCGATCCATTGGATTTTCCAGGCAAGAGTACTGGGGTGGGGTGCCATTGCCTTCCCCATTTTACCTCTACTGTTGCCTAAAAAGAGAAAGATAGCAATTAAAAAGGCAAATGCCCAAAAGCTTTCAAGATTCTTTTTGTCTGATTAGAGTCTGGCTTCACAATTATTTTATCAAGATGGAAAAAGAAGTTGAAATCCTTAGATTAGTTATTAAGACCAATTTTTAAAGGCAATTGACAATTTACTTATCAAATGAAATTATTACATTATTTAAATTGTGATGAATAACTTATAAATAATTTCTACTCCTGGAAACAACTAAAGTAAACCTGAGTGTTCTGGGGGAGGAGCAGGTGCAGCAGAAAACGTGGCATTTCTTAACCCACCACTCCAGCTACAGGTCCCTTGTTCTAAGGCACTAGATTTGGGGACATAAAGCCTGAGGTCTAGCAATTGGACAGAGTCCCCAAAGTTCACTGCAGTCTCCTTATCATCTGTTTGCTTTGAATGTATGTCTCCTTCTGCTTGGCTTAGGTCCGAACTGGAAACATGACTTTTGGGGTTTAATGCTATAATTAATAGGAATGTATTTAAAAACAACACCCCAAAGATACTGTAATTACAAACATTCTAGGCCACGGTTTAGTGAAACAGGACATAGATTGAACAACTGAATCAAATATCAGGGACTGTTAAATAATAATGTTCTTTTCTGCTACAAGCACAAAAGGATATCTTAGGATCCCCGACAACAGCATGCGAGGGAGAAGCCAAGTGGTTCAGAGTTTAGAGGTCAAGGAGGACAGTCTGGTTTAAATTTGGCTGCTTTGGATCAAGTCTTCTCTGATGTCTCTAAATTAAGGTCATTAATTTCTTTTCCATTCTGTCTTTATTACAGTTATTTTTGTTATCTCTTCAGCTATACTCAGAGCTATCTGGAGATAGTAGTGGTGATGAGAAGGGATGCTCAAACGTCTGGATCGGCAACCAGGATTGATCCTGTTTATTTGGAGCTATAAATTAAGGCTGAATTCACCACTTATTAGTTATATGACTATAGGCAGTCATCTTCTCTCTGCTCTAGTTTTCTTCTTTTTAAAATAGATTATTGGACTGTGGTAAGGATTAAATAACACACTTCAAACCCTTGGCAGAATGCCTGCCATATACACCGATGACGGTAGAAGCTGTAATTGTGGTTTCGGTCATTATTATTTGCTTCCCTAGGCTCTGGATTCCCAAAGTATTAGCCTCGTTTTACAGAAGAGGTTAAAAGAAAACTTAGTTGGCCAGTCGTGTCTGGCTCTTTGTGACCCCGTGGACAGTAGCCCAGCTCCTTTGTCCATGGAATTCTCCAGGCAAGACTACTGGAGTGGGTAGCCATTCTTTTCTCCAAGAATCTTCCCAATCCAGGGATCAAACCCAGGTCTCCTGCATTGCAGGTGGATTCTTTGCCATCTGAAGCCCACAGAAGAGGTAACTGAGACTCAAAGACATTAACATCTTGGACAGAAACAGGGTAACAAGTAGCAGAGGAAAGACCAGAACCTAGATCTCCTTTCTTCCACTGTTTTCTTCTGTACAAAATACTGTTTAAAATAGGAACAAACTCAGAACTCCTCCCGCACACCCACGGCTCCACTCCTGGACATCAGGGAGAGCTGCCTGCATGAAGAGAAAGAGTCAGGCAAGTATAAAAGAGTGGGGGACAAAGTACTAAATCAGAAGGTTTATTCTGCTCAGGATGAAACTTCATTCCAGCTTTTTCCTGAGGACATGGGGTGGGAAGGCTTTGAATCCAGTGGAAATGCTCAAGTGCCTCTATTTACATGATCTACCGAATGCTGCGGGACTACAAGAGCTCCCCAGAACCCTTTAGGCCACATTCTCATTGTCTCCAAACCTCTGATGTGTCATTTTTCTATAAGAATACAGGTTCAGGGAAAGGGAATTTCTTTAAGAGGGAGAATCTCTCTGCTTTCCCAGGCTAAATGAGGAGGATCCTGTTTAGCGCTTCTATAACCATTACACACATACCTTGCCATGAGGCTAACCCGGGAGACCGCAGAACCAGCTCACGGACTCCACTACCCTTGCCCCAGCACTCTTGCTCTCTCTTCCTTTTCTGTGGGTTTTACTGCCTGAAGCTATAGCCTCTTTTTACAGAAAAGGGACAGAGAGAGCGGAAAAGAGGTACGGAAGCATTGGTCCAAAATGTGTTCTCATTTCCACATCTCCCGTATATAATAATACTCCAGACCCTCATGCGTAGTTCTGCCATTATATGAAATATGTGAGCCCGGTGAAGCACTGAACCTATGTTTCATCTCCTGTAAAGTGGGTATATCCATCTAACAGTTGTTGCAGTCAGGAGTAAATGGGGTCTACAAGTAAACTTCTTAGTACAATGAGTAGGGGCTCCATAAATTACTAATAATAAAACAATAGCAACTGATATTTTATATGAAGTATCTATTAACAGCTTTATACACGGTCTCATTTAATCCTCACATCTCTATGATGTATTTTGCTGCTTTCTGTGAGAGCTTTCTCTAGCTATGGGAAGTGGGGGCTGCCCTTCGTTTAGGTGCGTGGGCTTCTCACTGCAGCGGCTTCTCTTGTGCGGCACAGGCTCCAGGGCACGTGGGCCCTCGAGTGCGTGGGCTCAGTAGCTGTGCATGGGCTTAGCTGCTCCGCAGCGTGTGGGATCTTCCCAGACCCTTGTCTCTGCGTTGGCAGGTGAATTTCTATCCACCGAAGTCTTAACTGTTTTAACAGAGGGTGTCTGACTAAATAAATGCTAATTTTCTTCTCTTTCCCAATCCATAGGACTTGCCACCAAACCACTCTCCACTTCTATATGAGGGAGCAGTGAGACTCAGAATAATGTTTTTAGGTCAAGTGGCTTGATAACTTTTCCTTCTCTTCTTGCCTACATTAAGTTTGTGGGGCATTTTTACTTCCTAAGACTTGTACGCTGTCATAAGAATCGTAATGCATTCTAAGTATCTATTATGAACACACATTCTACCATGAACTGTTATAAGTGTGGAGACTCAGTGAAAAATGAAATAAAGAAAAGAATGTAAAGATTTTCCACCTCAAGATCATTCTTGAAGCTGGGGTGAATTTTTAGCTCTCTGAAAAGTTTTTTTTCTCTGTTCTCTCTCAGATTCGCTTGCGCTTGTTTTATCTGTCTACAACCAGATCTCACACTGTAAAGTATTAGGAAGGAGTACAATTCACAGATTCAAATATGTGTCTTTCCCTCCTACAAAATGTTTCCTCTGAGGAACATTACTAGATCACAGCTGGTCAAAATGCTAAATCTTGATTGTCTGGAACCTGGCCAAAATCTACAGCTACAACTCGGTGGAATAAGAATACTTAAAAAGAAGGAAAAAACCCCACACTTTTAAATAACATTTGATCTTCTTCTTTCTCCCCCTGTAGCAAGCTATGACCTCATGGCAGTGAGACCTCTACATGGAGGTGTTTAAGTTGGTTTACAGCCATTAGAAATGTTTGAAGCTCTAGGTACTCCTCTGTGCCAACAGCATGTCAACTGTGCTAAAAAGCAATAATAGTTTCTCACCTTCTTAAAGATTACTGCTTAAATAATGCAGAGCAACGACAGGGCTGCACAGAGTGCCAAAAGCAGGTTGCCAAGGCGAAGCTAAGGTGGAATTACGTCTTTTGGCAGCTGAGAAATTATGACATAAAGTTAGTTTAAAAAAAAAAAAAACCTCCATAAATTAGGCTACTAACCTTTTGCAAAATCCAGCAAAGGCTGGGATTTATCTTTCTTCTTTTTCTATCTCAGATCAAGTAGACGCCCAGAGCCTCCTTTTGGAAAAGCCAAATTGAACAGCTAGATCTTATCTCCGAGGAGGTCACTGGAGGTTAATAGCTTTAAGCATGTAAACTCTTGGCCACAGGCAAGCAATCTGAAGGCCTCTCACCATTACAGATAAGTGAAAGTGCTTAATCTTTGCCCTGGATGTTAACAAAAACAAGAAACAAAATAGAAATAGAAACAATCCTGGGCCAGAGCACAGGCTAAAATCTGTGCCAATGGTCACTTTTCCCCTGGGCTCAGCTTAGAAGGCTTCCTGCCAGGGTCTGACTAAATAAAAACAGTTTTAAAAAGGAATAACTGAACAAGGGAGTCTTTAGATTTTATTTAAACGGACTTCTGATGGAGAGATGAATTTGTGAAAGAGAAAGTTCCACCGGCAAAGGATAAAACTAAGCAAGCTGAAAAAAAACCCATTTCCCAGGCTCTGTGATGTGAGCAGCTCCGTGGTCCTGGGCAACAGGGCCCAGCTTGGAAAACAGAGGTCCCAGCACAGGCTATGAACAGAGGCTGAAGGGGTGCCCAGAGCCCACCTGGAGGCCAGCTTGGTCTCAAGGCTAAGTTCCTTGGAGTCAGGGAATAAACAGTGATCCGCCACGGAGAGAGCCGGTCCCAGGAGCTGAGGGGTCAACCACTGCACTCATCAGCTTTCAATTCTAAGAAATCATCACACAAGTAACATATTGAAATCAGAGGCAAGGCAACAAACATCATGAGACTGTAACACAGTCTGTAGAAACAGAGGTGCCAGCAAGGTTACCTGACGAACCCTCGGAGTGTCTAGACAGCACTTGAAATGTGGGAGAGTGATAAGGTGTTTGTGCTGAAATCTTGACCAACTAAAACCTTGGTCAGAATTTACAATAGACTCGCAGACACGGAGGAAGCGTTCGACTCCGGAGACCAATGACAGAATCGGTGAAATCAAGTCTTTTGAAAGACACTGCAAAGCTGAACCACCATCTCATTTCTAATAAGCTCTGACACCAACTGAACCGTGAAAAGAAACAACTTCAGTTTGTTATTTTAAAAGAAAAATGGATAGCTTTGCCACCATATCCAGAGATGCTGAAGGCCTTTGGAAGAAATGCTTGAATGACAGCTGTCACTGAATCGCTGCTTAGAGACTGTGGGACTCCAGGGATAATGTCTTGGGAAGCTTCTTTCTTATAGCCCTCTTATTACTATAAGAGGTGCAGTAGAAACAGAACATAGCAACACATTATTTACTCCCTCATTCAAATCTATGTTGAGTGTCTACTACACACCAGGCACTGTGTTCTAGACTTTGGGGATACACCAGTGGTTGAAAAAAGCCATGGCTCCTGCTTTTGTGGAGCTTAGATCAGAGTGGGAGTGGGCAGACATTACTGTAAAAATTACAGGCATAAAATGACCACCTCTGACACATGCTGCACAGGAGCGACCATGAGAGAGCTTAGAACTGACCCAGCCACGGCCAAGATCTGAAGGACTAGACTTCCTCACCAGGTGAAGAGTGGGTGGGTAGGTGACAGAATCCAGGCAAAAGGAATAGGATATGTCAAGACCCTACATCAAGAAAGAGAACAATGTTTGAGGACCCAAAACATCATCAAGCGAACAGCAGCCTGGTAGAAGATAAAGCTGAAGAGAAAAATGTGGTCGAGAGTAGACTATGTAGAAACCCAGAGGCCATGTTTAGAATTTTCTCTTCAAGTCATTAAAGTGCTTTAGGCTAGGGGTGTGTATGTCTGTCCTGTCTGTCTAGTGGGTAGGGAGAGAAAGAGACACTGATTGATCTGTATTTTGACAGGTACACTCTGACTGAAGCTGGAGAACACACGGCAGAGGGTCTGGAGCGGATGCTGGAGGACTGACCACAGGCCGCGCTGTAGTGCAGGTGAGAGATGACGGAGGCTTGGGCCAGAGTGGAAACGTGTAGCTGCAGACACACAGGCACATTAGGGGAAATCAGCAGAGGTTGCGGAGGTTGGAGTTAAGAGGAAAGGGAGAATCAAACAGCTTCCTGGCCAGTGTGAAAGACTGGATGGAGACTCCATTTGCTGAAAGCAGAGCCCTGGAAGACCATGAGGCTTATGATGGTTCTGGTGGAAGACAGGAAAAAGAAAGAAAAAACCACACACACGCAACATGGGCAAGGACAATGTGCTATGAAAATGTCCAGGAGGCAATCTGAAGAGAGGTCTGATATCAGAAAGGAGATCTGGGCTAAAGAGTTATACCTGTGCTTCAATTCAGTGTGGGTGACAATTAAAAAACGTAGATAAGATCAGATCACTGGGCAGGGGTGGTGAATAAAATCAGAGAAAAGAGGGCCAAGGACTGAGCCTTGAGGTGCTCCTGTTTCTCATGAGGAGGCAGAAAAAGAGGAGCCTAAGACTTCCCTGGTGGCTCAGATGGTAAAGCGTCTGTCTACAACGCAGGAGACCCGGGTTCGATCCCTGGGTTGGGAAGATCCCCTGGAGAAGGAAATGGCAATCCACTCCAGGACTATTGCCTGGAAAATCCCATGGACAGAAGAGCCTAGTAGGCTACAGTCCATGGGGTCGCAAAGAGTCGGACACGACTGAGCGACTTCACTTCACTTCAAGAGTGAGATAAGGAGCAGTCAGAAAGGAATGAAGAGAACTAGAGACAGGTTATGACGACAGGACTCCTGTTCTGGAACCACAGATGCTAAATGATCTCTGTATAAAACGTTATTCTTCACACAGCTAGAAGAGAGGCTGTACAGAGTAAAGGTTAAAGGAGAGGCCCTAAAACTGTTCTTCTGGGACCACATCTTAGCTCCTCCACTTGATGGCTGTGTTACATTTAAATTATTTAAACCTCTCTGTGCTTCAGTTTCATCTGTAACATGAGAGAGGATAAATGGGCCCTAGTTCACTCAATTGTTGTGAGGATTAAATGAGTTAACTAAATAATTCATTCAAAATGCTTTGGGAGGGTACCTGGTTTGCAATAACAGTCATTTGATATTTCTGTAACGATGTTACCTCTTCTTATGTATACAGTTATCCCTAGCAGAAGGATTATTGAACAAGCATCATATAAAATGACCTTTAACATCTCCAGAGTTGAAACGCAGCTTAAACTCAAAGATCACATGAAGCAGTCAGCAGTACTTTCTAATTCTGCAAAGCCCTGTCAGCCTTCTTGAAACCCAGTACAGTGTTTTAGATCTAGAAAGATATTTATCTGCTGATACATGCTAAAGGATTCCTCCTGAAAAACAAGACTTTCTGGAACAGGGCATCTCCCCTCCATTCATGTAGACATAACCATCTTCCCAAAGCCCATTCCAGTCCTGCCTCATTTGTTAAAGCCTTCTTCAACCATATGCCCACTTAAAATGACCTCTCTGAACTCCATGGTCAATACCTGTAATTATACTATCCAACTGATGCTTAACATGATCACTTGTATTTCAGCACATATTTCAGTGGACAGTACTGAAATCCACATTCACTTCCTGGCAATCTGCTAGGCACTGGGGATAAAGAGGCTCATAAAATAAGGTTTCTATCATTAGAGTTTCCACTCTAGTCGAGAAAACAGAGTTAGCCAATCACCGGAACACCACAGTGCTCTGAACACAATACACATTTTGTGTGACAGAGGAGGGAGCCGCTAGTCACCTAGAGGACTCAGCACAGGTGACTATCTTTGATTGGCCTTCGAAAGATAAGGGAGAGTGAGTCAGTCAGGCTGTGTGTGTATATCAAGGTGCAGAGGGATTAAGAAATGAAGCGAAGAATATTTAAGTCAGCATAAAATACAGTATGTGTGCAGTCCAACTGTGGAGCCACGTCTTGTAAAGAGTGTATGGAAGGGACCTGGCCTTCTGTTTTTTGAAACCCACTCCTCCACTTCCCAATCTAAGGGAGTACAGAGCACTTAGTAGATACTAACTGAATATATCTGTTTTATGAATAAGTGGATTTGATTAATTGTACCCAAAAGGAATAATTTGCTGTTGTTTTTGGGCAATGTGTTGAGAAACATTCAGTTAATGTGAAAGAAGAAAAAAAAGAAAAAAAGAACACTATGGTTACTTATGAAGAACAAAACTTTCTAAAGATACACTTATAGTAAGTCTAATTGATGAAATATTATGCAGACATTAAAATGATGTAAAAATTTGGTAACGGCATTGGTAATCAGCTTAAGATATAACAGACAAAAAAGCAGTACATACAACTGCAAGGACTGTGCTTCAACACTGCAGCTACACGCTACTGAGTACCTGTCCGGCGGCTAGCTGGGCGTGAGATGTGCTCTGAATGTATACTACACACTGATTTAGATGGTTTAGAATAAAAATGGAGTGTAAAATATTAATAATTAAAAATACTGATCACACACCAATCAGTTAGTATTTTAGAATTACAGGAAAACTACTATTAAAATTAGTTTGCCCATTCCTTTTTACCTTTTTGCAATGTGGCTGGCAGAAAATGTTTAAGTTTCTACATATGCAGCTCAGACTATATTTCAGGGCTGATATAGACGATATAATCTCAACTGTATAAGTAACACATAGAAAACTAACTTTACAGTGGTTTCCCTCCCTGGATTTTAGGGCTATTGTTTTCCCCTCATCTGTGTATTTTTACATTTTCCAAATTTTATTCATTGATAATCAAAGAGCGATGAGAGAGAAACAAGGCACAAATAAAAACAGAAAAAAAATTTTTCTATTTGGTTCAAAGACTTGGCTGCTGGATGGTGAGAAAAGCAGCCCGGGGATACCCAAATGACTTTCTCACTGATGGAGGGTTAGCACACAAAGGATGTTGGCCAGCTGTTCTCCATCCTGACTGGAGACAGAGAAAAGCGGAAATGGGTGTTAACCGCAGAAGGGGGCCTGTAAGTTAAATATAGGGAAGAATTTCCTGAAGTGAGGGTGTTTAAACTCTGGAATGAGTTATAGAAGAAGCCTGGTCCCCCAAGGTCTTTTAAAATACTACAGATACCCATATGCCTTGTGTATTCCTGTCTAGAGGCAATGAGATAACTTGTCAAGGTTCCGTCTGAAATAGCCGTCTTAAGAGTAGATAACTCCAATAAAACTTTCTTTTTCATTTATTTTTGATCAGCCTTCACTTTTCGTATTAAGGATGCCAGTCAGTAAGGAGTACTTTGAAAGGCACGCCCCTCTGATATGGCTACCTTAAGCAGTACTCTTGAGACTTCAAAGACAATATCATTTGATCTAAATTTAAAAACCAGAGTCAGCTATATGACATGGTTTTTAAGTCCCTTGGGTCACCTGCCAGAGACTAGCTCTGAATTCAGCATAAGCAAATGATGGAGGGAAGGAGAGAAGATAGATCTGCTTTTAAAAAATAAGGCTTAAAAAAATGTTAATACAGGATAGGGTCTCATTTTCACAGGTGGATGGTTTGGCTTAAAAGCTGAACTGTTATATCATTACCCTCTGGTTTTAAAGAAAGATGGGTTCCAAAATTTTCATTATTTTCAATTGACTGAAAAAGCCCATTTTCTTAAAATGTGTCAAAGTTCTTTCTTAATCATTTGTTCATTAAAAAAACTGTTCAACTTGATTCTATTTATAAAAAAGAACAGAGAATTAGATCAGAAACAGGTGAGCAGAAACACTATCTAGAGATTTACCCAATGAAGTGATATGACCTTAGGTAAATCCACCAGTTGCTTCTCCCAAAGTCACATCATTAAATGCTGGAAGGAATCAGAAGTATTCCAGCAAGCTGCAGAGTAGCCAAGGATATGTCTCCTTAGTATTCTAGCATCACTAAGGTCACGGAAATTGAGGCAGCCTCAATAAAAATGGCACGCCTGGCCCTAAAACATCAAGCAAGTCAGTGCAAGGCTGAGCATCACCGCTGTGGAACACAGTCCACTGAAGCCGGGGCTCAGGCTGAGTGCCACGTGACAGTGAGACTGAACAATGCAGGAGAATGTTTTTGTAAGTCTTGTTCTTCAAAATATTTAATATGTCTTATCTACTCATTCAGATTATAAACTAAACAACTGTCAACTAAGCAAAAGCAGGGCAAATCTCACACTTTTGAATTTTCTTTCGTCTTTTGAACAGTGCTGTATGCAGAGGAGACCCTTAATGAATTGTTAAATGTATGAATAATACTTATAATATTTTGTAAAGTCCTTTTTAGTTTATAAACCACTTGGACAGACATTATCTCATTTGTTCCACATAGTGATGCTTGGGAAATAGGGCTGCTGCCATTAACTCCACTGAAAAAACTGATACTCAAAAAATTTATGAAAATTAAATGACAGAGCTGAAGTTGGAGCCTACATTTTCTGATTCCCAAATCCAGTGCTCCTTCCATCGTATTGTGAAGCTTTATAGTCAGTAAAAATTGAGCTTAGAATAAAACATTTCATGTATAAAGCAGGACAGATGGTTCTGAAATCCTGCTTTTATCATGTCTTTTTCTGAAAGAAAGAAAATGAAATTTAAGGAAGGCACACAGGGTGGACAGACATGTTTTAAGCCAACTCATGTGCTCCCTTAGCTTTCTTATTTCTTAACCAATGCAGTTGAAACTTATCATCATTTTTGTTTCTTTTCGTCTTAAAGTTCTAAATCCTAACAACGTTTCCTGACTTTTACCAGTTTCCTATCTCTCTGAGGTAAGTGGGGAAAAATAAGCAACAGAGAATGCCTTCCTGTCTGATTCGGCAGTGTACCTTTCTAGTGCTCTGGATTTGACTTGGATGGGCTTCCCTGGGGAAGGTAATACTATGTGTCAGAAATTCAGTGGCAGAGAGAGAGAGGAGGGCTGGGAAAGTGCAGAGAAGGAAAAGAATGACCACGAACTAATAAGAGGCAGCCTGGCATGAGAAAAAGAGCATGCAACTAGGAGTCAGACAACCGGCATTGCTGGCCCCAGTTCCATCACTTACTATCATGCGATCATGGCAAGCCACGTCATATTTCCAAGTATGCTGATATGTAAGATAGGGATCATCATCCTTGCCCTGCCTCCTTCACAGGGTTGTTATAAACTTAAATAAAAAAAGTTATAAACTTTCATTTTATATAACTTCTAACTATATCTGAGAGTTAACCTAAGAAAATAAGTAACCAAAATAGTAAGCAGGCAACTAGAATTGTGGGGTACTTTCCTCTAAGTTCAGAGAAAGGTCGTATTAAGTACTCGGGGAAAAGTAGAAGGGAAATGGTGAATATTTTGTAGCACTAATGTGCAAAGAAGTGTGAGCCATTACTAAAAAATGTGATCAAGAACCATGTTCTATACCTATTTGTAAGGAGATGACTAGATATTTTTTTTATGACTGTAGATTTTAAAGGAAAAATAAAATACCTATAATAAAGGATGGATTTAATTTTTAAAAGCGACAACTATGATTTCATTTACCCATGATATAGTTATTAATAATACTTACCATTTGTTACTATTATGTGCCAGGAAGTATGCTAACTATTTACGTACTTAATCTTTATATCAACTTTATCAGGAAGGCACTATAATCTCCATTTTATAGATACTTTTAAGCAGAGAGTTTAAACTTGCCTAAAGTCACAGAGATAGTGAGTGGTAGAGCTACTTATTCAAGCCCATAGTCTTCATATGTTCCTCAGAACTGGGCAACTGCTTCCCACTCTGGCCTGCCCTGCAATCTTCACATGCCCCAGGTCCACTAAATGCCATCTCCTTAGTGAAGGCTTGTCCAGTCCTCACCTATACCCGACACCTTACACTGGGGAGTAAATGACATCCTTAAGAATGTTCCAGATAACTTCTCCACTTTCATTCACTACATACTTTCTGTTGTCTATCACATCTTGTTCCAATTTCAGTGCCTGCTCATCGCTGCTCAGAAGCTGGTGGGTAAGGCTTGGTGGAGAGTGAACCTAAGGTACCAGGGAGGACCTGCTATCTCTGCCTGCTAAGTGAGTGAATGAATGAGCTAGGATATGAGCTGGATCTTGAAGTGAAAGCAATGTTTGGAGAGAGCAGAGGCAAAGCAGGCAATTCTAGGTGGTAGGAACTTGTCTGAGAAAAGAACTGAGGTCAGAAATGAGGGAGGTCCTGTCTAGGGGTCAGTGCAGCCGGGGTGAGAGACAGCGGAGAGATGTAATTCAGGACTGTCCCCAGGGCCTGGATGCAGGAGCCCCTCACACAGTCTGTTCACAGCAGCATAGCACAGACTCTCTTCCTCTCAGTGCTAAACATATCGTCTCAGTGGCAGCCGTCAAACAGTGGCTCACGTGTCAGGGAAGCGGTCAGGCTTTCCTGACCATAATTCAGCACTGGCTGTACGCGAGCACGTCGAATGGAATCCTGGACCTCTTTCTCGTTAGTAGTAAAAAGAAGAGGAAAAATGGGATGTTTAAGTGGCATGGTGGTGGCTTTTAACCAAACCATTCCAGAGGACAACCTCTGAGCTGAAATTCTGCTTTTCCAATTTGTGTTGTTTGGCAGTCACAACCAGGTTAGTGATTTGAGGATGCGAAAACGGAGACTTCTTTTGGAAAGGATCAGCATAAAGCGCTGGGAACTGTGCCCCAGGTAACTGTGTTCATGAGGAAAAGGGATAGTTTTATGATTAGTCAGGTAAGATGCTTTGATGTTAGATAAGAATTCTGTTCTGTCACGTAACAGAAAAGAAAAATCACACTGTCTTTAAGAAACAAAACAAGCTGTTACACAACTCTGAAGCTTACCATACGGAGGAATTCAGTGACTGCACTGATCATCAGCCAGTGTGAAATTCTCGACACCAAAGAACACAAAGCAATCTACTTCCACTGGGACCAGTCTGTGAATGGTAACCGCCTCACAGAGGATGGAAGTGTTTTCTTTTACAAAAGATGTAAGAGGCTCCCTTAGGGGCATGAGTTTTTTTACCCTTTGCCCTAAGGAGCACAGGCTGGGGAGGTAATTCCTCAGTTCATGGCTGTTCTCGGAAATTCTCAGGTTTCCCCTGAGGCTGAAGTGTTTGTTCCAGCTTTGTTTAGGTTTGGAACCTCCAGGCTGCCTTTCCACAGCAGTCTTTCCTGGGTTCGTAACGTGGCAGACATTTTGCACTGCTTTGCGTCTGTCTCAGCAGTCCGTTTTTCATTACGGCACCATAAAGTGGTGTCTACTATTCACTCAGTGTTAATGTGCTTGGCACAGCTGGCATAAAGGGGCACTATACAGATGTGGGAACTGGGGGCTGAATGGCTTTACCATGTCAGTGCCAGGAGACCTGGGCTCCAGTCTTCCTGCCACAGGCTCGTGGAGCGGCCGTGCTTGGAAAGTCATTTAATTTATCTGAACCTCAGAAATGGAGAGTTGCTGGAAATGGTTATGTTTAAGGAGGGAAAAGACAGTCAGGGTGCAGTGAGGAAACACCTCTATGTAAGCATTTTGGGTAAACTATCTAAAGAGACTGCAGAAGAAAGGGATCTAATTTCTAAAGTTCCAGTAACTGGTTATGATTTTGTTTCTCACTTAAAACATTTACTCCCCCCCACCTAATTTTGTATTTTATGTTTTGTATTGTTTTCTTGAAAGGGTTCCCTAATTGTATAAGCTCAGTGTGCCACAAAACCTAGATCCTCTCTGTTTCTGAAATGAATTTGCACACTAGCCAAGTGGTCTATTTTTTGCCAGTAAAGCTGCTGTGCCTTTTCTAAAGCGGTTCCCGCTATTTGGGGGTGTGGGTACGGATGGAGGTAGGAGAGATAGAAGGGGGAGAGCACATCCTTGACAGTGTGTGACTGAGGAGCCGGTATAAGGACCATATGTGAGAGCAGGGGGAGAGGCGGGGGAAGGAAAGAGCTTGGATTTTACTCTAGCCACTGGAGCTAGGGAGTGATTTAGATACAGCTAAAATTTAAAAAGATCATGCTGGCTACTGTGAAGAATGAACAGAGATGAGACATGAATGAAACCAGGGAGACAGACTGGACTAGTGTAGTGCCTGGGTAAGACCAGGTGGTGGCTGGGCTGGGGTGGTAGCAGCAGAGATGGTGGGCAGAACAGTTGGTGGGTAGAGATAACAGCATTTTTGCTGATGAACTAGACTGGATCAGGGAGGAGTGAAGAAAAGAAGAATGCCCCTCTGGTTTGAGCAACTGGGCAGACAGTGTCATTTGTTGAGCTGAAGAAGGCTAGTGGAAGGACAGTTTAAATGCTGAGGTGCCTGCAATACTCCAAGGGTAGGTTTCAAGCAGCTCTCTGACTATAGAGCTCACAGGAGAGGCTGACACTGAAAGCAATGCGAGGAGTCATAGCTTATAGATAGCTTTCAAGAGTGGGCCATGAGACCATGTGAGAAGAAAGCAGAGAGAAAAGGAGAGGAGCCCTTCAGGCAGAGTTGTGCAGTTCTCCATACTTAGTGATCAAGAAAAGGAGGACGAACAGGAAAAACAGGCAGAAAAGAGCAGCTGAGAGGAGGAAAACCAAGGGAAGATAGTGCTGGAAGCCGAGAAAGGAAGAGGCATCAAGAAGGCCGGAATGGCCAGCAAGGCCAAAGTCGCTCAATACAGACGAGGCGAAGGATGACGAAGTGGCCGCTAGGTTTGGCAACATCGGAGTTTTAGGCACCTACCTAGATGAGAGGAATTCCAGTACACTGAGAGAACTGGAAATCACACTGGAGTGATTTAAGGAGGAACTGGAAAAAACAGAACATAAGTAGACCCATAACCATCATAAAAATTAAATTAGCAGCTAAAAACCTCTTCTTTCCCCCTCAAAAAAGGAAAACCACTGTTTTTCAGACCTTCATGACAGATGACTCCTGTTGTACATAAACTCTTCCAGAGAATGGAAAAGCAGAGTAGAAAAGAAGGGGGAAAGAGCCTCAGTTTATTTTACGAGGCTGTTATAATCCTGTTAGCAAAATCAGACAAAGATTATTATATACATAGGCTAGCCTCATCTCAGTTTACAAAAGTAGATATTCCAAAAATATCAGCAAATCATGGAATCTAATTAAAATGATATAAAAGAACTTATTTACAAAACAAAGACTCACAGATTTCAAAAACAAACTTATGGTTATCAAGGGGGAAATGTGGAAGAGAGGGATAAATTAGGGGCCTGGGATTAACATTCACATTACTATAAATAGAAACAACAAGGAACTCTATTCAATATTCTGTAATAATCTATATGGGGAAAGAATCTGAAAAAGGAGTGTATGTATAGCTGAATTACTATGCTGTACACCCGGAACTAACACAACACTGTAAATTAACTATTAGCATGAGTCACTCAGTCGTGTCCGACTCTTTGCAACCCCATGGGCTGTAGCCAGCCAGGCTCCTCTGTCCATGGAATTCTCCAGGCGAGAATACTGGAATGGGCTGCCAATCCCTTCTCCAAGGGATCTTCCCAACCCAGGGATCAAACCTGGGTCTCCTGCATTGTAGGCGATTCTTTACTACTGAGCCACCAAAGGAAGCCCAAATCAACTATACTTCAATAAAACAAAAAAGTGCATGCGTGCGTGTGTGTGTGTAATGGATACTATGCAGCCATAAAGAGAATGAAATAACGCCATTTGCAGCAACATGGATAGACCTAGAGATTACCATACTAAGTGAAGTAAGTCAGAGAAGACAAATACCATACGAGATCACTTCTACGTGGAATTTGAAATATGACACAAATGAATTTATCTAAACAACAGAAAGGGACTTAGACATAGGGAACAACCTGTGGTTGCCAAGGAGGACAGGGAGCGAGGGTGGGTGGACTGGGAGCTTGGGACTGGCAGGTGCAAACTACTGTACATGTTGCCTTTCAGTAGCTTAGTCATGTCCAACTCTTTGTGACCCCATGGACTACATACAGCACACCAGGCTCCCCTATCCTTCAGTATGCCCAGTGTTTGCTCAACTCATGTCCACTGTATGTGTTATACGTAGAATGGATAAACAACGAGGTCCTACTGTATAGCAAAGGGAACTATGCTTAGTAGCCTGTAACAAACCATAATGGAATGGATATGAAAAAGAATATATATATATATAAGACTCTGATGCTGGGAGGGGTTGGGGGCAGGAGAAGAAGGGGACGACCGAGGATGAGATGGCTGGATGGCATCACTGACTCGATGGATGCAAGTCTGAGTGAACTCCGGGAGTTGGTGATGGACAGGAAGGCCTGGTGTGCTGCGATTCATGGGGTCGCAAAGAGTCGGACACAACTGAGCAACTGAACTGAATTCTTTATATATTATATTAGAATATATATTATATATATAATATATATTCTTTATATATATATATTTGAATCACTTTCCTGTAAAGCAGACATTAATACATGGTAAATCAACTATACTTCAATAGAGTAAATTTTTAAAATTAGCAAATGAAATCCAATACTATACAAAAAATAATACATCACAATCAAGTTGAGTATTTCTGTTGTTAAAGATTAGGAAGGCCTGGTGTGCTGCGATTCATGGGGTCGCAAAGAGTCGGACACAACTGAGCAACTGAACTGAATTCTTTATATATTATATTAGAATATATATTATATATATAATATATATTCTTTATATATATATATTTGAATCACTTTCCTGTAAAGCAGACATTAATACATGGTAAATCAACTATACTTCAATAGAGTAAATTTTTAAAATTAGCAAATGAAATCCAATACTATACAAAAAATAATACATCACAATCAAGTTGAGTATTTCTGTTGTTAAAGATGGTTTAACAACAGAAATATAGTATTATCTCAATCAACATAATAAGCACATATTCATAATTTCAAGAAAAACAACTCTTGGAGAGCTGGGAATAGAAAGAAACTTCCTGTTGCTAATAAAGAATACCTATCCAAACCTGTACTAGACTACTTAAATGTGCAAAGAAGCATTCCCTTTAAAGTCGGGAATTAGACCACTGCTGTTATATTACTGAGTCATTAATATCCACTACTGTTGCTCCTCTTCCATAGAACCTAAGAGAACAAAAAGTAATGAAAACTGTAAAAAGAGGAAGAAATAACACCATCATTCAAAAAAATATGCCATCTGTACCGAGCAAGATTTATTTTAGTATGCAGAGAAAACCTCAAGCTAAGATAAACTATTACAATTAATGTTTAGTAAGGGTGCTGGATACATTCTCCAAAATACAAAATCAGTGGTGTTACTTTATACTAGCCACAAAGAAGTTGGTATAATAAAAAATTTATAACAGCAACCAAAATGGTAAGCTACCAAGGACTAAGTATATAATAAAAGATGTGTAAGGCCTTTATGAAGAAAGCTTCAACACTTTACTGAGGTCTGTTTAAAAAAAAAAAAGAAACATATAAAGAGATACGATGTTCACAGAAAGACTCAATATCATAAAGCTGTCAAATCACTCAAATACAATTCATAAATCAAGAAAAGCCGAAAGAGATTTGAAGGAGGACCATAAGTAGGAGCCTCACCAGACCAGATATCCAGAAAGTTGGGGAAATCTTCCTTTCCCCTTGCTTTGAAGGGATATGATTTAAGAGTAACACTCCTGGCCTTTCTCCATCCTCCCACTTACTTGCTCTTAGGGGAAGAGGGCCTTTTCTGATTGGTGACTTTAGAGGGAAAGATAAAACCTGGGTATTCCTGGCTTAGCCCCATCTGGGTTTCTGCAGGAGTCACCGGACAGTATAGTTAAGGGCTGGTGGCTGGCGGGGAAGCCTGGGGCTCCCCAGTTCACATCCTGATTGCGAGAGTAGGTTTAATTTTGAGTGATGTCTTTGCAAGCACTTTTATAATAGATCTAAAGCTGCATTTTCCAAGTGGCTTTATCAGTAATAAAACTGACATTTTGATTTCTGTTAGTCTGTCTCCTATCTCCTCTCTCAAGTGGTTCCAAATGTTAGGAGGAAGAGAGATGCTCAAACCTCAGTAAGACTTACAGAAATTACACCTTATATTAATTAAAAATATGGTATTAGCCTATAGATAGACTATAAACAATGAAACAGAATAAGGAGCCTGGAAACAGATCCATGTGTAAGTTAATTTGATATATGAAACAGACTGATTATCAACAGTGGATAATAGGTGAAGACTCTTCAATAAATGATACTGAGACAATCTGCCATCTGTACCGAGCAAGATTTATTTTAGTTGGTTGATCAGGTGGTGCAGTGAGGTGCCTCTCTTTTTGATTATTTTAATTTACCATTTTGTTATAAAACCTTGCATGATTTATGTACCTTGTTTCCAACCAGATCACAAATCCCTTGAAGGCAGCGCTTGAGCTCACACTTACTGTTACCTCCGAGTACCTATCATGGACTGAACACTGACAGTGTTAAGTACATGCTTGCTGGCTCACTTTTAAAGTAATAGTGGGGATTTCCCAGCGGTCCAGGGGTTAAGACTCTGTACTCCCAATGCAGGGGGTACAGATTTGATCCCTGCTTGGGGGACTGAGCTTCCACATGCCACATGATGTGGCAAAAAAATTAAAAAGTAACAGTAATGAGGATAAAATAATTATTATTTTACATTAAAACTTAGTTCCTAGCCTTCATTCCTCAGGGTATACAGGTCTATGTCAACACGAACTTTTTATCATGATTTTGGTATTCTGAGTAGAATTCTTTAAACAACTGTGTATTTGCTTAACAGGAGTCTTGTCTAAAGTCAGACATCCATATTTTTGAAGATCATGAGACAAAAATAAAGTGACAGTAAATCACAGATGTCACTTTATTATCCTCAAGGCCTATCCTGATGGCACAGAAGGAAATGAAACTATTCTTGTACTTTCCTCCTCACAAATTATTTTCCACCTACCATCTCATTTCATCCTCACCACAAACCAGTAAGATGAGCAGGGATTACAGATGAGGAAACTATATTTTAGAGAGGTAGGAGTTTAAATTTAGACAGCCAATCAGAAAATTAAAGTGACAAGGTTACATGGATAACATATTTACCTGAGGTTTTTAAAAACAGGTCATGACATTGTACAGGAGGCAGGGATCAAGACCATTTCCAAGAAAAAGAAATGCAAAATGGTTGTCTAAGGAGGCCTTACAAAGAGCTGTGAAGAGAAGTGAAAGGCAAAGGAGAAAAGGAAAGATACACCCATTTGAATGCAGAGTTAAAGTCACCCATTTGAATGCAGAGTTAAAGTCTTCCTAAGTGATCAATGCAAAGAAAGAGAGGAAAACAATAGAATGGGAAAGACTAGAGATCTCTTCAAGAAAATTAGAGGTACTAAAGGAACATTTCGGAGAAGGCAATGGCACCCCACTCCAGTACTCTTGCCTGGAAAATCCCATGGGAGGAGCCTGGTAGGCTGCAGTCCACGGGGTCACTAAGAGTCGGACACGACTGAGTGGCTTCACTTTCACTTTTTCACTTTCATGCACTGGATAAGGAAATGGCAACTCACTCCAGTGTTCTTGCCTGGAGAATCCCAGGGATGGGGGAGCCTGGTGGGCTGCCATCTATGGGGTCGCACAGAGTCGGACAACTGAAGTGACTTAGCAGAGCAAGGGAACATTTCATGCAAAGATGGGCTCAATAAAGGACGGAAATGGTATGGACCTAATAGAAGCAGAAGAAATTAAGAAGAGGTGGCAAGAATACACAGAAGAACTACACAAAAAAGATCTTCATGACTCAGATAATCACAGTGGTGTGATCACCAACCTAGAGCCAGATATCCTGGAATGAGAAGTCAAGCGGGCCTTAGGGAGCATGACTACGAACAAAGCTAGTGGAGGTGATGGAATTCCAGTTGAGCTATTTCATATCCTGAAAGATGATGCTGTGAAAGTGCTGCACTCAATATGCCAGCAAATTTGGAAAACTCGGCAGTGGCCACAGGACTGGAAAAGGTCAGTTTTCATTCCAATTCCAAAGAAAGGCAATGTCAAAAAATGCTCAAACTACCACACAATTGCACTCATCTCATATGCTAGTAAAGTAATGCTCAAAATTCTCCAAGCCGGGCTTCAGCAATACGTGAACCATGAACT
>SJYX01017175.1:145415-157548 GCA_006410675.1 Oreotragus oreotragus
AACCTCTGTCCTTAGTTCTTCAGGTACTCTGTCTACCAGATCTAGATTTTTGAATCTATTTGTCACCACCACTGTATAATTGTTAAGGGATTTGATTTAGTTCATAACAGAATGGCCTAGGGGGTTTCCCTACATGCTTTAATTTGAGCCTACATTTTGCAATAAGGAGATGATGATCTGAGCCACAGTCAGCTCCTGGTCTTGTTTTTGCTGACTATATAGAGCTTCTCCATCTTCGGCTGCAAAGAATATAATCAATCTGATTTCAGTACTGACCATCTGGTGATGTCCATGTGTACAGTTGTCTCTTGTGTTGTTGGAAGAAGGTGTTTGCTGTGACCAGCTTGTTCTCTTGGCAAAACTGTGTTAGCCTTTGCCCTGATTAATTTTATACTTCAAAGCCAAACTTGTCTGTTATTCCAGTTATATTTTTGACTTCCTACTTCTGTATTCCAGTCCCCTATGATGGAAAGGACATCTTTTTTTGCTGTTAGTTCTAGGAGGTCTTGTAGGTCTTCATAGAGTCATTCAGCTTCTGCTTCTTCAGTATTAGAGGTTGGACACAGACTTGGATGACTATTATGTTGAATGGATTGCATGAGAAACAAACCAAGATCATTCTGCCATTTTTGAGACTGCACCCAAGTACTGCATTTCAGACTCTTTTGAGTATGAGGGCCAGTCCATTCCTTCTAAGGGAGTCTTCCCCACAGTAGTAGATATAATGGTCATCTGAATCAGATTCTCCAATTCCTGTCCATTTTGATTCACTGATTCCTAAAATGTCAGTGTTCATTCTTGCCATCTTCTGTCTGACCACATCCCATTTACCTTGATTCATGGGCCTTACATTCCAGGTTTCTATGTAATATTGCTCTTACAGCATTGGACTTTCACTGCCAGATACAACCACAACTGGGTGTCATTTCTGCTTTGGCTTAGTCTCTTCATTCTTTCTGCAGCTATTTCTCCACTCTACCCTAGTAGAATACTGGGCACCTACCAAACTGGGGGTTCATCTTTCACTGTCATATCTTTTTGCCCTTTCATACTGCTCATGGGGTTCTCAAGGCATGGATATTGAAGTGGTTTTCCATTTCCTTCTCCAGTGGACCACATTTTTTCAGGCCTTAACTAGCAGGGACATGCCCATCAGCTGCTTAGCATAGCTGGATGACATGCCTGGTGCCCTGGCTGTCCCACTGCTGGTCCTCACTGAGCTTCTAAACTTTCACTGGCCATCAGGAGTCAGTCAATGTGTGGCCAGGGATCAAGGTAAAGGCCCTTCTGGAGTGGCTGGGAAGGGGGCCCAGAGAAGGCTGGAACTGACGTTGGATGATGCCCAGGGACAGAGGGCACCCCGGCTTCACCTCTGCCATTGGCCATCCTCAAACTGATCCACTGCCCAGGAGTTGCTGGCTACCCTCGGACCAATCCACCATCGAGTTGCCACTGTCCACCATGGAAAACTTGGAAATAGTGTCAGATTTTGTTTTCTTGGGCTCCAAAATCAATGGATATAGTGACTGGTTTAGTCAGTAAGTCATGTCTGACTCTTGCAAACCCATGGACTGTAGCCTGCCAGGCTTCTTTGTCCATGGGATTCTCCAGGCAAGAATACTATAATGGGTTGCCATTTCCTTCTCCAGGGGATCTTCCCAACCCAGGAATGAAACCCAGGTCTCCTGCATAGTAGGCAGATTTTTTACTAACTGAGCTATGAGGGAAGCTGCAGCCCCCAGATTAAAAGATGCTTGCTCCTTGGAAGAATAGCTATATCAAACCTAGACAATATTTTAAAAAGCAGAGACATCACTTTCCTGACAAAGATCTGCACAGTCAAAACTATGGTTTTTCCAGCAGTCATGTATGGATGTAAGAGCAGGACCATAAAGAAGGCTGGGGGCTGAATAATTGATGCTTTTAAACTGTGGCACTGGAGAAGATTCTTGGGTCCCTTGGACAGCAAGGAGATCAAACCAGTCATTCCTAAAGAAATCAACCCTGAGTATTCATTGGAAGGACTGATGCTAAAGTTGAAGCTTCAATACTTTGGCCAACTGATGAGAAGAACTGACTCATTGGAAAAGACGCTGGTGCTGGGAAAAACTGAGGGCAAGAGGAGAA
This sequence comes from Oreotragus oreotragus, assembly GCA_006410675.1. NCBI lineage: Eukaryota > Metazoa > Chordata > Mammalia > Artiodactyla > Bovidae > Oreotragus > Oreotragus oreotragus. The sequence continues at coordinate 147,543 of SJYX01017175.1, forward strand.
CAGGGAAACAGAGGATAGATGTTGGATGGCATCACTTACTCAATGGACATGAGTTTGTAAAAACGCAAGGAGATAGTGATGGAGAAGTCTGGTGTGCTGCAGTCCATAGGGTTGCAAAGAGTTGGACATGACTTAGCAACTGAAAAACAAGAGTAGCTAACATCATACTCAATGATGAAATACTGAAAGCTTTCCACCTAATATCAAGAATAAGACTAGAATGCCCATTTTCACTACAGCTTCTCAACACTGTACTAGAAATTCTTGCCAGGAAAATTAGAAAATAAAAAGGAGTAAAGCATCCTAACTGGAAAGGAGGAAGTAACGCTATATTAATCCACAGACAACATAATTCTAAATAGAGAAAAAAGAATCCACAAGAAAGCTGCTGCTGCTGCTGCTAAGTCACTTCAGTCGTGTCTGACTCTGTGTGACCCCATAGACGGCAGCCCACCAGGCTCCCCCATCCCTGGGATTCTCCAGGCAAGAATACTGGAGTGGGTTGCCATTTCCTTCTCCAATGCATGAAAGAGAAAAGTGAAAGTGAAGTCGCTCAGTCTGTCCGACTGTTAGCGACCCCATGGACTGCAGCCCACCAGGCTACTCCGTCCATTGGATTTTCCAGGCAAGAGTACTGGGGTGGGGTGCCATTGCCTTCCCCGACAAGAAAGCTACTAGAGCTAATACTTTCTGCAAAGTAGCGAGTATAAGATTAACACTAAAAAATCAGTTGTGTCTCAATACACCAGCAACAAAAGTTTGAAGAGGAACCTAGGAAGGTAATTCTATTTTAATCCCATATGAAAATAATAAAATGCTTAGAAATAAATTCAGTCAAGGACATGAACCAAGGTGTGACCTTCACAAGCATTTATGTTTTGGTTTTGCCCTCATCAGGCTCCCTTCTCCTTCCCTGACTGCACATCCTCAATCTACTCAACCATAACCTTTAGATGAGGTAGGATGACTGCAGGAGCTGGAGAGGAGAGGAATTCTCTTCCCCAAATCAGGATAAATTTCTGGCAGTCTTTTCCCTTGAAATGATGTGTTATGGAGAGGCCTATGGGTATACTTCACAATGGTTGCCTTTCCCTTCCCTTTACTAGAGATACAAGTTTATCTTTTTTTATATCTATAGCATGTCTAAGCTTATGAAGTAAAAAGAGATATTGTGGATGACCTGGGAATGAGGTCTATTGCTTTAGCATTCTGGTTGAAAATAATAAAAATATAGATAAATCAAAATTAAGCAACCTATTAGTTTAATTACACAAAGGCAGTCTGTGAAAGACAACAGCAGAGATGCAGCCTGACCAGCTGAGTAACAGAATGTCAGATCAGAAAAGAAACAAAGGGTGGAAGTTAAGCCAGGTCCTTCCTCCCCTCTCCCACACACATACGCATTCAATGATATATCATTCCTTTTCTCCGCATATTTTTGCATAACTGTTTTGTCGTACCGTATCTTCAGATCTGCTGATACACCTGAGTATTAACTGCTGCTGCTGCTGCTGCTAAGTCACTTCAGTCGTGTCCGACTCTGTGTGACCCCATAGATGGCAGCCCACCAGGCTCCCCTATCCCTGGGATTCTCCAGGCAAGAATACTGGAATGGGTTGCCATTTCCTTCTCCAATGCATGAAAGAGAAAAGTGAAAGTGAAGTCGCTCAGTTTGTCCGACTGTCAGCGACCCCATGGACTGCAGCCCACCAGGCTACTCCGTCCATTGGATTTTCCAGGCAAGAGTACTGGGGTGGGGTGCCTAACTGGCACCCCATTAAGGTGGAAGATCTAATTCACACTGAAGAAAGTATGCCTCGAGTAACATTGTGCATGGGCATGAGGGGTACTGACACCTAAGATTATTCTCTCATCCCTTAATTCTCTCAATAGGAAGGTGATAAAACTTAGTTCAGTCAGTCACGTCCAACTCTTTACAATCCCATGGATTGCAACATGCCAGCCTTCCCTGTCCATCACCAACTCCTGGAGCTTGTTCAGACTCATGTCCATCAAGTCGGTGATGCCATCCAACCATCTTAAATATAACTTTAGGATAATAAATTTATCCAAGATAATCAAAACCCAACTTTGATTTCTGACTTGTATTTTCTGACTTGTTCCAGGTTTGGCCATATATACAGTGGCTATAAGATGGCTTTTTTTTTTTTTTTCCTAAATTGAGAAAGGCATTAAAAATTAGGAAAATATAAATTGAAAATTTCCCACTGATGATATGAAAAAATGGGATGGATCACTGAAATCAGCTAATCATCAGGGAAATGCGAACCACAATTACAATAAGATATCACCTCACGCTGGTTAAAATGGTTATTATAAAAAAAGAAATGGCTAAAGAGTAGAGAAATTGGGAACTGTGTACACTATGGGTGGGAATGTAAATTAGTGTAGCCATTATGGAAAACAATATAGAGATTCCTTAAAAATTAAAACTAGAACTATCATATGATCCAGTAATCTCACTTCTAGGTATACAGCCAAAGAAATTAAAAACACAATTATATATATTTAAAATTTTTTATTGGAATATAATTGCTTTACAGTGTTGTGCTAGTTTCTGCTAACAAATCAGCTATATACATATAATCCCCTTGCTCTTGAACCTCCCTCCCACCCCTGCATTCAACTCCTCTAGATCATCAAAGAGCAGCAAGCTGAGCTCACTGTGCTATACAGCAGCTTCCCCCTAGCTATCTATTTTACCCATAGTGAGTGAAAGTTACTCAGTCATGTCTGACTTTTTGCAACCCCATGGACTATACAGTCCATGGAATTCTCCAGGTCAGAATATTGGAGTGGGTAGATTTTCCCTTCTCTAGGGGATCTTCCCACCCCAGGAATAAAACCAGGGTATCCTACATTGCAGCCAGATTCTCTACCATCTTGTCTCAAAACTTAGAGTTCATAGCAATACAGGCATACCTCAGGAAACAAGAAAAAAGTCAACTAAATAACCTAACTCTACACCTAAAGCAACTAGAAAAGGAAGAAATGGAGAACCCCAGAGTTAGTAGAAGGAAAGAAATCTTAAAAATTAGGGCAGAAATAAATGCAAAAGAAACAAAAGAGACCATAGCAAAAATCAACAAAGCCAAAAGCTGGTTTTTTGAAAAGATAAATAAAATTGACAAACCATTAGCCAGACTCATCAAGAAACAAAGGGAGAAAAATCAAATCAATAAAATCAGAAATGAAAATGGAGAGATCACAACAGACAACACAGAAATACAAAGAATCATAAGAGACTACTATCAGCAATTATATGCCAATAAATTGGACAACGTGGAAGAAATGGACAAATTCTTAGAAAAATACAACTTTCCAAAACTGAACCAGGAAGAAATAGAAAATCTTAACAGACCCATCACAAGCACGGAAATTGAAACTGTAATCAGAAATCTTCCAGCAAACAAAAGCCCAGGTCCAGANTTGGCCATCTGATGTGAAGAACTGACTCACTGGAAAAGACCCTGATGCTAGGAAAGATTGAAGGCAGGAGGAGAAGGGAATGACAGAGGATGAGATGGTTAGATGTATCCCCAACTTGATGGACATAAGTTTGAGCAAGCTCTGGGAGTTGGTGATGGATCAGAAGCCTGGTGTGCTGCAGTCCATGAGGTCGCAACGGGTCGGAGACAACTGAGTGACTGAGCTGAACTGAACTGAATTGATGTACTCGGGCTTCCCAGGTGGCACAGTGGTAAAGAATCTGCCTGCCAATCCAAGAGATGCAAGAGACATGGGTTCGATCTCTGTGTTGGGAAGATCTCCTGGAGTAGGAAATGGCAATCCACTCCAGCATTCTTGTCTGGAAAATCTCATGGGTTTAGAAACCTGGTGGACTGCAGTCCATGAGACTGCAAAGAGTTGGCTATGACAGCATGCATGCAACTGATTTACTAGAGTATGCAAAGTATTAACTATATACTCACATCTATATAACAAAAACAGCAGGTGTATATGGTACAGATATTTAGATTCCCTTCAAACATACTTTTGCAAAAAAATTTTAGTCAGTTCTCTCCAGGTAGAATAAGACATAGTATATATTCTTAGGATTTCCAAATGCAAGATCAAAGGAGCAAAGGGAACTCAAGACACATTGACAAGAGCTGCCCAAGCTAAACTGTAAGGAATTAGCCAATGTGTTTTGAATTGTCCTTTGGGAAGCTGTTACACAGAGCATTCTTTGTAGGAAATCGTATAAAGGAAGAGAGTAAGAAGGAGCTGTAGGGGAGCCCGCAACAGAGGGTAACATTTCTCTCTCCTCAGTATGAGACAAACTCTCTATCTTCCCAATAGACAAAATATTTTCTCTGCAATTTTTTTATGTTTTTCCTTTTCTCCAGGTGCCATAGGCACAGGGCACATCTGAAATTTCATCTTGTAAGATCCATTGGTTATTCTTATTCATAAACTATTAGAAGTTTGAGAATAATAACTATATGAAGGAGAAAGAAGGTATATAAGATGACTGTAAAAAATACATGTTTGTTAGAAAAATTAAGAAGCTATATTTTAAACCTCAACTAGGAATTGCTATGTCCTGTGAAAGTGAAGTCGCTCAGTCGTGTCCAACTCTTTGTGACTACCAGGCTCTGCCGTCCATGGGATTTTCCAGGCAAGAATACTGGAGTGGGCTGCCATTCCTTTCTCCAGGGGATCTTCCCAAACTAGGGATTGAACCTGGGTCTCCTGCATTGCAGACCTGTATAGCCTCAGGGCATATTTATTCTCTAGAAAGTGACTCTGGAGGAAGAGGTAGCTGGTGACAACAAGAATACTTTGCCCCAGGTCACTGGGTGGAGATAAGGGAGCTCTGGAATATTGACACCCCCACCCATCACCCCCAAGGAGGGAGACCTGATCCCTTTAGAGAGCAAAGCATGAGGGTGGGGGCAGCCTGATGTCATCTGTTGGCCATTCCCTACTTCTGCTGGGTCCTAGCCCACCTGCCATTTTCACGGCGTCCATAAAGTGCTATTAGCAACCACAGGAGTTGGGGAGGAGGGGCTGACAACAGCCCTGGAGAAGAGAGGGCTGTGCTGTGGGCACTTCAGACCCTGGGGGCAGCCAAGCATCCTGCCCCAGGCGCTCTCCCGGTCCCCGCTCCCCAGGGGAGCTTCTCCTCCCTCACTCCCTTCGGCCCGGCGCCTCCCTGAGTCTCCGCTGGTGCCCTGGGCCGGGTCCTCCGGCCAGTACTGGTTCTCCATGTACTGCTCCATGTCCATGCTGCCGTCGGGCTCTCTCAGGGGGCGCCTGGAGGCTGCTGGCCACCTGCTGCTCCCACTGCACCTCCACCAGCCGGTAGAACTCCATGGCTGTCACGGTGTTTTCTACGGACGAGTGCCCATGCTGGCCCACCTGGATTTTCTTGTGCAGCAGCTGCAGGGCCAGGTCCTTAAGAGAGACACAATTCCAGACGTGGAGCCCTGGCTGGCTGAGCTATGTCCTAATTACCCCCAATTGTGCTTAAATGGACAGAGAAAACATTTAACATCAATTAAAAACAAATTTTTTTTTAGTTACTTACATGGAAGAGAACTGCTGCAGACTATCTAATGAAGATAAGATCATTGCTATATTCCCCAAGATGTGTATAAGAGACAGGGTCAGAGCCCTCCCTGCACCAGCCCATGTACTACTTCCTGTCCATGTTGGCTATGACCGACCTGGGGCTGTCTGCCTCCACCCTGCCCACCATGCTCTCCATCTACATGCTGGGAGTCAGGGAGGTGGCCCTGGATGTGTGTCTGGCCCAGCTTTTTTCCCTTGAAATGATGTGTTATGGCTGTCTCTTATACACATCTAGATGTGTATAAGAGACAGGATAAGATCATTGCTATATTCCCCATGATTGGAATATAAAAAATGAACAAATTAATTGTTGAAAAAATAAAAAATGATTGGTATCTCTTGGAACTGCCTGTCACATGAATTATCTGATAAAACTCTGAGAGCTAATCATCAATTATTAAGCAATTAAAGAAATATAGAAAATGTACTGAATATAAATATATTTGTCATATGTTAATTTTTTTTTTTAATTTTAGGTAAGCAATATAAGCTTAGACATATTTGGTTACTGAATACATCATTAGAACATGGCATAACTGGGATTTCTAATGAGGTAAATTTGAATGAATTCAATGTTTTTAAAAATTATTTTGCCTAATTCTCTCAAATGCTTTCAAAAATTAGAAGAGGAAACACCTCTTAACTCATTTAATAAAGCCAGACAAAACATTACAAAAAAAAATTAGAAACCTTATGAACATAGATATAAGAATCTCTAACAAAATACAATCTGAAGGCAACAGTATATTTAAAAAGATTGCACACTGACTAAATAGTATTTATCTGAGGAATAAAAGGGTGGCTCAAGATAAGAAAATCAATCAGTGTAACATAATTACATAAGTACAACATAACAACAACAGCAAATCACCTGTGCTCACCTCAACTGATACCAAAAAATACCTTGACAAAACCAAAACTTTTATGAGAGTAACATTTATCACTTTTCACAAAACTAAGGATAGAGGGATTTTTTTCAACATAATAAAGGTCATCTATGAAAAACCTGTTGCTGTTATTATTGTTTTTCAGTAGATAAGTAGTGTTCAGCTCTTTTGCGATCCCATGAACTGCAGCATGGCAGGCTTCTCTGACCTTCACTATCTATGAAAAACCTATAGCCAACATCATTAGCAGATTTTTTTGTACAGTTCTTCTGTGCATTGTTGCCACCTTATCTTAATCTCTTCCGCTTCTGTTAGGTCCTTGCCATTTTTGTCCTTTACTGTGCCTATCTTTGTATGAAATATTCCCTAGGTAACTCCAGTTTTCTCAAAGAGATATCTAGTCTTTCCTGTTCTGCTGGTTTCCTCTATTTCTTTGCACTAGTTACCTAAGAAGACACCCAAATATAACCACAATTGGACGTCGTTTCCACTTTGGCTCAGGCTTTTCATTCTTCGTGCAGCTGTTTCTCCACTCTGCCCTAGTAGAATACTGTGCACCTACTTATGAAGGCTTGCTGTTCTCTGGAACTCTGCATTCAGCTGGGTGTATCTTTCTCTTTTTCCTTTGCCTTTCACTTCTCTTCTTTTCTCAGTTATCTGTAAGGCTTTCTCAGACAATCACATTTCCTTCTTGCACTTATTTTCCTTGGGGATGGTTTTGGTCATCACCTCCTGTACAAGGTTATGAACCTCTGTCCTTAGTTCTTCAGGTACTCTGTCTACCAGATCTAGATTTTTGAATCTATTTGTCACCACCACTGTATAATTGTTAAGGGATTTGATTTAGTTCATAACAGAATGGCCTAGGGGGTTTCCCTACATGCTTTAATTTGAGCCTACATTTTGCAATAAGGAGATGATGATCTGAGCCACAGTCAGCTCCTGGTCTTGTTTTTGCTGACTATATAGAGCTTCTCCATCTTCGGCTGCAAAGAATATAATCAATCTGATTTCAGTACTGACCATCTGGTGATGTCCATGTGTACAGTTGTCTCTTGTGTTGTTGGAAGAAGGTGTTTGCTGTGACCAGCTTGTTCTCTTGGCAAAACTGTGTTAGCCTTTGCCCTGATTAATTTTATACTTCAAAGCCAAACTTGTCTGTTATTCCAGTTATATTTTTGACTTCCTACTTCTGTATTCCAGTCCCCTATGATGGAAAGGACATCTTTTTTTGCTGTTAGTTCTAGGAGGTCTTGTAGGTCTTCATAGAGTCATTCAGCTTCTGCTTCTTCAGTATTAGAGGTTGGACACAGACTTGGATGACTATTATGTTGAATGGATTGCATGAGAAACAAACCAAGATCATTCTGCCATTTTTGAGACTGCACCCAAGTACTGCATTTCAGACTCTTTTGAGTATGAGGGCCAGTCCATTCCTTCTAAGGGAGTCTTCCCCACAGTAGTAGATATAATGGTCATCTGAATCAGATTCTCCAATTCCTGTCCATTTTGATTCACTGATTCCTAAAATGTCAGTGTTCATTCTTGCCATCTTCTGTCTGACCACATCCCATTTACCTTGATTCATGGGCCTTACATTCCAGGTTTCTATGTAATATTGCTCTTACAGCATTGGACTTTCACTGCCAGATACAACCACAACTGGGTGTCATTTCTGCTTTGGCTTAGTCTCTTCATTCTTTCTGCAGCTATTTCTCCACTCTACCCTAGTAGAATACTGGGCACCTACCAAACTGGGGGTTCATCTTTCACTGTCATATCTTTTTGCCCTTTCATACTGCTCATGGGGTTCTCAAGGCATGGATATTGAAGTGGTTTTCCATTTCCTTCTCCAGTGGACCACATTTTTTCAGGCCTTAACTAGCAGGGACATGCCCATCAGCTGCTTAGCATAGCTGGATGACATGCCTGGTGCCCTGGCTGTCCCACTGCTGGTCCTCACTGAGCTTCTAAACTTTCACTGGCCATCAGGAGTCAGTCAATGTGTGGCCAGGGATCAAGGTAAAGGCCCTTCTGGAGTGGCTGGGAAGGGGGCCCAGAGAAGGCTGGAACTGACGTTGGATGATGCCCAGGGACAGAGGGCACCCCGGCTTCACCTCTGCCATTGGCCATCCTCAAACTGATCCACTGCCCAGGAGTTGCTGGCTACCCTCGGACCAATCCACCATCGAGTTGCCACTGTCCACCATGGAAAACTTGGAAATAGTGTCAGATTTTGTTTTCTTGGGCTCCAAAATCAATGGATATAGTGACTGGTTTAGTCAGTAAGTCATGTCTGACTCTTGCAAACCCATGGACTGTAGCCTGCCAGGCTTCTTTGTCCATGGGATTCTCCAGGCAAGAATACTATAATGGGTTGCCATTTCCTTCTCCAGGGGATCTTCCCAACCCAGGAATGAAACCCAGGTCTCCTGCATAGTAGGCAGATTTTTTACTAACTGAGCTATGAGGGAAGCTGCAGCCCCCAGATTAAAAGATGCTTGCTCCTTGGAAGAATAGCTATATCAAACCTAGACAATATTTTAAAAAGCAGAGACATCACTTTCCTGACAAAGATCTGCACAGTCAAAACTATGGTTTTTCCAGCAGTCATGTATGGATGTAAGAGCAGGACCATAAAGAAGGCTGGGGGCTGAATAATTGATGCTTTTAAACTGTGGCACTGGAGAAGATTCTTGGGTCCCTTGGACAGCAAGGAGATCAAACCAGTCATTCCTAAAGAAATCAACCCTGAGTATTCATTGGAAGGACTGATGCTAAAGTTGAAGCTTCAATACTTTGGCCAACTGATGAGAAGAACTGACTCATTGGAAAAGACGCTGGTGCTGGGAAAAACTGAGGGCAAGAGGAGAACAGGGAAACAGAGGATAGATGTTGGATGGCATCACTTACTCAATGGACATGAGTTTGTAAAAACGCAAGGAGATAGTGATGGAGAAGTCTGGTGTGCTGCAGTCCATAGGGTTGCAAAGAGTTGGACATGACTTAGCAACTGAAAAACAAGAGTAGCTAACATCATACTCAATGATGAAATACTGAAAGCTTTCCACCTAATATCAAGAATAAGACTAGAATGCCCATTTTCACTACAGCTTCTCAACACTGTACTAGAAATTCTTGCCAGGAAAATTAGAAAATAAAAAGGAGTAAAGCATCCTAACTGGAAAGGAGGAAGTAACGCTATATTAATCCACAGACAACATAATTCTAAATAGAGAAAAAAGAATCCACAAGAAAGCTGCTGCTGCTGCTGCTAAGTCACTTCAGTCGTGTCTGACTCTGTGTGACCCCATAGACGGCAGCCCACCAGGCTCCCCCATCCCTGGGATTCTCCAGGCAAGAATACTGGAGTGGGTTGCCATTTCCTTCTCCAATGCATGAAAGAGAAAAGTGAAAGTGAAGTCGCTCAGTCTGTCCGACTGTTAGCGACCCCATGGACTGCAGCCCACCAGGCTACTCCGTCCATTGGATTTTCCAGGCAAGAGTACTGGGGTGGGGTG
>SJYX01017175.1:157875-248151 GCA_006410675.1 Oreotragus oreotragus
CCAGGCAAGAGTACTGGGGTGGGGTGCCATTGCCTTCCCCGAAAGAAAGCTGAGTCCTGAAGAATTGATTCTTTTGAACTATGGTGTTGGAGAAGACTCTTGAGAGTCCCTTGGACTGCAAGGAGATCCAACCAGTCCATCCTAAAGAAAATCAGTCCTGAATGTTCATTGGAAGGACTGATGGTGCAGCTAAAACTCTAATACTTTGGCCACCTCATGCGAAGAACTGACTCATTGGAAAAGGCCCAGATGCTGGGAAAGATTGAAGGCGGGAGAAGGGGATGACAGAGGATGAGATGGTTGGATGGCATCACTGACATGATGGACATGAGTCTGAGTAGGCTCCAGGAGTTGGTGATGGACAGGGAAGCCTGGAGTGCTGCAGTCCACAGGGTCTCAAGGAGACAGACACGACTGAACTGAACTGAATGACTAGTAATATCTAGCATCTTTTCATGTGGCTTTTTTTCCCCTTCTGTAGCTCTTCTGGCCATCCTGTACTTTCTGTGAGGTTATCACTGATGAATACATCTGATTAACCCTCTGATTAATCTTAATATCTTATAATTGGAAACCCTCTAAACTAATACTAGTTTTGCTTAATCGAGCTAGAGTTGATTCTACAACAACACAGTCCTATTTGTAAAGAGAAGCCACAGGGAGCACTTAGGTGTGTAAAAGACAAAAATGAAAATGCCATTATAAAAGCAGGGATTCTTTCATAGAAATTCAGGTAAATCTAAGTGTCGGAGTTTTATTACAATGAATAATGCACTTAAATCTATTGCATAAATTTGATCACACAAAGAGTACAGAAGCCCACTGCTGCATCTCTGTAGCAATGCACAGTGTCCACAAGTATTTGACATGATTATTGGTAGAACTTAGCAGACTGAATTCAACCAATAATTACTGAACTCTGTGTGTGTGTGTGTTGATTATGATGGAAACAGAGGTATGTATACTGCATTGTTTATAATAGGGGGAATTAGGAAATAATTTGAATATATACCAGTACTTTGGTCAGGGTCTCCGTGGAATGATTGTTAATTAAAGTAACGCTACAGCTACTAACAAATTTACTAATAAATGTGCCAATCGTTATAAGTATTTCACACTTATTATTTCATTAGTCCTCACTATTATGCTCAGAGGGTTGAAGAAACTGAGACTTAGAGGTGGAGTTAATAAATGGCAGAGGGCTTCCCTGGTGGCTCCGTGGTAATGAATCTGCCTGCCAGTGCAGGAGACGGGAGTCTGATCCCTGATCTTGGGAGATCCCACGAGCCAAGGGGCAACTAAGCCTGTGTATGACAACTACTGAGCCAGTGCTCTAGAGCCCCGGAGCCACAACTACTGAAGCCAAACGCTCTAGGGCCTGTGCCGGGCAACAAAAGAAGCCACCATAATGAGCAGCCCGTGTACTGCGACTAGAGAGCAGCCCCTACCCACCACAGCTACAGAAGATCCAGCACACACACACACACACACACACACAGAGGCAACAAGAGAAGCCACCGTAATGAGCAGCCCCTGCCCACCACAGCTACAGAAGATCCAGCACACACACACACACGCACACACGCACACACACACACTGAACCTGCACCCCAGGTGTGCCTGACTGTAGCGCGCATGCGTGTGCACACACACACGCATGCACACACACACACTGAACCTGCACCCCAGGTGTGCCTGACTCTAGCACTCTGAAGTCTCAACCACTTAAGAGTTTACCATTCTTTTCAATTTACAACCTGCGCCAGGCACAAAACCTCACTGTTTCATTTAATCTTCACAATAACCTCATGAGGTAGGTCATGTAATTCCCACTCCACACATGATAAAAAGGAAAAGGCTAAAGGAGTTGTCTGAATTATCACAGGTAGCAGGTAGAGGAGCTGAGATTTGGATTCAACTCTGACACTTCACATGCCAACACACAGTCTAAATACTGCTTACAAGTTGGATAGAAGACACTGTTTTCTCATTTCTCATTTAATTCTAATACTTAGAAAGGGACTCTCAACTCTTTCAGTTCAGTTCAGTCGTTCAGTCGTGTCCGACTCTTTGCGACCCCATGAATCGCAGCATGCCAGGCCTCCCTGTCCATCACCATCTCCCGGAGTTCACTCAGACTCGTGTCCATCGAGTCAGTGATGCCATCCAGCCACCTCATCCTCTGTCATCCCCTTCTTCTCCTACCCTCAATCCCTCCCAGCATCAAAGTCTTTTCCAAGGACTCAACTCTTTAGTTACATCTCTACTCAGCTGTTGTTAAGCTATACATGTTTAGTTGTTTAAAATCTTTGCTTGTAAATTAATCCCTATAGCCTCTTCATCATTCTTTATGTCTCTGAACTCCCTCCAGTTTCCCTTAAATAATCTGGTAATGAGGTGCCCTAAATGGAACAGTTTTCCAGCATGCTCTTTTCTTTCTCTAACGACGTTCCCCCTTACAAATAGCAATTTTACTATAATATCTACTTCACGCCTTTTAAGGTTTTTTTCTTTTGTGGCGTTCTCCTGACCTCATTTGAATTGCATTAGAGTCCAAGCTCATGCATCTACTGTTTAGTCTCTTTGGTTCATCATAAATAAGTGTAGCCTCAAAAACAGAGAAGCAAAAGCAACCAACCAACCAACCAAACACCCTCCAAGTGTTAACGAAGTGTCAAGTGCACACTGCCCCTCCAGTTGGAGAGATGCTCTTACAATCTCAGTTCAGTTCAGTCGCTCAGTCGTGTCCGACTCTTTGCGACCCCTTGAATCACAGCACGTCAGGCCTCCCTGTTTATCACCGTCTCCCGGAGTTCACTCAGACTCATGTCCATCGAGTCCATGATGCCATCCAGCCATCTCATCCTCGGTTGTCCCCTTCTCCTCCTGCCCGCAATCCCTCCCAGCATCAGAGTCTTTTCCAATGAGTCAACTCTTCGCATGACGTGGCCAAAGTACTGGAGTTTCAGCTTTAGCATCATTCCTTCCAGAGAAATCTCAGGGTTGATCTCCTTCAGAATAACTGGTTGGATCTCCCTGCAGTCCAAGGGACTCTCAAGAGTCTTCTCCAACATCACAGTTCAAAAGCATCAATTCTTTGGCGCTCAGCCTTCTTCACAGTCCACCTCTCACATCCATACGTGACCACAGGAAAAACCATAGCCTTGACTAACAATTCTGTTCATCTTTTGATCTGACAATTTATTTAACAGAAAGTATAATTAATTCACTGGATATGTACTGAATATCTACTACCAGGAAGGTGTGCAGCATATGATGGAATACTGCAAAGTGACTCAGGAGCGGATGTCACCCTGGGGAGGTTACCTCGTAAATGAATGATAACCAAGTAAACCTAGGGGGACAGTTACCTTTCAATGACAGCCTGAAGGGTGGGGCAAGAGACAGAATTTTAAGATGGCCTCTATGACCCTTAGCCCAGAGTTACGCCCCCGGTCATTTTATGTTTATGGCAAAGGGATATTACCTGGGTAGGCCTAAAATTTGATCACACGAACCTTTAAAAGCAGACCGTTTTCTCTGGTTGGCAGCAGAAGAGAATGTTCTGAGAGATATAAACTGTGAGAAAGGACATTACAGGCCAGAAGACGGAGGTGCTATGTGTGAAGGAATGTAGGCGGCATCCAAGAACAGAAAGCCAGGAACTAAGCCCACTCAGACCTACAGCTGCAAGGCACTGGATTCTGCCAACAAATCAATTTGGAAGCAGATTATTCCTAAGCGTCTCCAAGGACAGCCCAGGCTGACCAACACCCTTGACTTTGGCCTTGTTGGCCCCTGAGTCAACATTTCTTTATGAACTAATCTCTAAACTTATGATATCTGTAAAGATACCCAAAGGATTTTTTAGAACCAGATGAAGTATTGCAAAGTTAAGTCTTGTTTTGGTAAATAAAAACAATTCTGTAGTATTTTCTGTATGCTAGGCTCTGTTTTGAGTACTACACAAATACTAACTCATTTAATCATCATCATAAGAACTGTAACAAAGCATCCTCTCTGTATGACAGATGAGGAGACTGACATACAGAGAGATTAAAAAATCTGCTCCCGTAGACTATACACAATACTTACAATAAGACTGTTAATGGCAGGGATCTATTTATTGTTCAATATGTGGCAACTAACATTATGCCAAGTGATGGTAATTAATCAACTTTGGGGGGATAATTAAACTTTTGAGTGCACACTGCAGGGGTAAAATCCAAATTTTCTTATTTGGTTTACAGAGAAGTCTCTGTGGAAAAACTTTCCGGAAGTACTGGGATCTACAGAAAAGGAGTTGAGCTAAGCTGGGTACAAAATGGTAGGAAATAAGACAAATCAGTGGAGATGGAGGAAGAATCTAAGTAACACAGGCAGTGAGTAAGCGCATGAGATGAGTATATGTGTAAATTTATGTGTGTGGGGGGTGGTGTCAATGGGAAGAGGAGCAGATTGGCCAAGGAATCATTTTATTTCATTTCTCACAATAGAGTCTGAATACATTTTTCTTCTTAACAAAGTGCATTGAAAATAAAGTCTCTATAATGTGTTAATCTTCTAAGCAGGCATGAACAATTCTGGACAACTGTCCAAAGAAAAATCAGCACAAATTTTAGACTGTATTAAAATTTGCATCAAGAGATTTGGTGAGAGCTCTACTTGCTGTTTAAATATTGCTCTCTGCACTGTTAATTAATGATCTTTGAACAGGTTATAATATAAAACCACCCCCTCAAATCAGTTAGCTGTTTCTAAGGATTATTCTAAGGTTATTAAACCACATGATCTTCTGTCTTCAAACTGCCACTTCCATGCTAACTTCCGAGCTAACTTCCAAAACTCTTAAATCAAAAATAAGCTAATAAAACACCAATTTAAAATATGTGAAGCAGAAGAGGAGAGGAACTAAAAAGTGAAAAGGTCTTGGGTTGAACTCCAAGTTTGCACCTTAACATCTCTTGTGACTTTGAGCAAGTCACTTAACCCCTCTGAACTTCTGGTTCCTGACCTACGTAATAGACACAACATTTGCTTCACAGGGTTATTTTATGGAATAAAACCATGTATGTAAAACTCTCAACACAGTCTGTGGGTTATAAGCATCTTAAATTGTTAGTTCTCATCCCCTTTCCTCAATAGCTATTGCAAAGAACATTACTGTTTTTTATACTTAACCATTAATGCTGCACCTTATTTTTCTACTCCATTACTAGTTTTTCTTTCTAACTTCCTTTTGGTTAAGCCTGTATGTTGTTACTTTTTGATCTCAACTGAATCAGATGTGTCCTAAATGTAACACACTATAGCCTTAAAAGACAAGACTCATGAAAAAGAAAACATCCAAGGTAAGCAAATATATTCACTGTATCTTGAGGATAAGAAATGTCAAAAGATTAAAGTAAGGGGACTGGAAACTGGCAGAAACACAAAAGTAGGGTGACAGTGATAGGGTTAATAGGAATAAAGCATAAAGCTACAGCAGGTAAGGGCAGACTCACACTCTGAACCTAAGTCCACCAGTGGTGTGTCTGTATTTAATTATTTAACCAGTTATTTAATTATTACCTATTTGAGCTAGGTATGAACTAGCTATAGTAATAATACCAGCTCTCCTAATTTTCATTCAACCTTCACAGTCTTGTACGGGCACACAGAAGACAAGCAGCTGGAATCGTATGCATTCTGCCAGTAGGTACTGAACACCTTCTATGCACCAGGCCATGGGTTAAAGTTACAAAATAAAGAACAGGGAGTACTTGCTTTTCAGGTAATAATAATATAATGGAAAAGACATTAAAAATCAGAAACAAAATATATTAAAGAATAATATCACATTAGAGAAAATTATAGGAACACAGAGGAAGGAGGCCTGACCAACTCTAGGGGAGACAGATCCACCTGGGAAGGAAGTGATAACCTATCCGGCCACACCCTGCAAGCCGGATTTTATCAGGCAAAAGAGTAGGGAAACAGTGTTCCAAAGAGAGGAAACTGCAGGCATAAAAGCACAGGAGCAAGAGAGAACACGGGAAAGGCATGCAGTCTAGTATGATATTAGGGTAAAAACACAGTTACTATAGAAGTAGTGGCCTGGAACGGAAGATCTTAAGTGAGGTTCCAAGTTCTGAGAGCCTCAAAGAAATAACCAGAATACCAGATGATTGTGGCTAGGTATGATAGAGAGTTGAACAGTTAAACTGCTCCAAAGCAAGATGATGGTTTTAAACAAGGAGAGAAAAGTAACGGTAATGAGAAATGGACAAGTTACCCATCCCAGCCTCCATCTTCATCACCTTCTGCTCCTGTGGAATGTCAGAAAACAAGTCTCCAATGGAAGGGGCTCAGATTTCAGTTAAGATAAAGAGGAGGAAAGCGTTTCAGAGCCACTGGGGGTTTGCCAGGGGCTGGCAAGCCCTGTCTCAAGGTGGCCGGAGGCTCCCACTCAGGTGCAGGCGTTCTTGAGGTCTGGAGTAGCGCCAAAGGCTCCACTTGGATGGAGACTGTCCCACTGTTTTCAGCAGAACCGTGGAGAAAATCCTCTCCAGTGACAGTTTCTGGAGCTCTCTGAAGCAGCTTAAACAGCTGACTAAGGGACAGGACTGTCTCAGGGGATTTGTAACCATCCTCAAGGTTCTGGTTTGTGGAATAGGTTATTGTGGGCAAAGCGTGATACAAAGTTTACACCTAGATGATATAAGAGTCCTGGTCAGGCACAGAATCATACGGAGTTGAGCATAACCTTAGAAGGCACTTGCTTCTACCATTTCACAAAACAGTCCCATTTTCTACAGCATCTCTGATAATTATTTAGCTCTACTTTATACACCTCTAATGACTAGATTTTTAATTCACTTCAAGCTTTTCATTTCACTATTGGGCAGTTTGATCTGATAAAAAATATTATGTCTCAAGGGAACTAAAAACTCCTTTCTGATTTCTTCTGATCCATCATCAAAGTTTAATTTTACTCCTTCTTCCCCTGACAGCCTTTGAAACATGAAGATAGCAATCTTCTCTTGGACATAGTTTTTACTTACGTTCTTGACTTGTTTAGAGTAACAAACAAGTTACATGACAAGTATACCTGTTCAGAGTATGTATATGTGTATATATATATATATACACATATACATATCTCATACGTTTTTTCAGGTTTATCAATAACTTCCATTATGATTTTGATCTCTATCAGATCAAGCTGTTAAAAAGACATATTAAATAAGCTTTACCAGAGGAGGGGGCCTTGATTTCCCAATGGATCCTTGCTTTGTCTGTATCTCACTCAGTGCTGCAATATGTGAGAACACCAGCCCTTTAATTTTCTTGCTGAGGTGCCCCTATATCAAAACCTTCCCAGCCTCACTCCTATTGTACGATAGCCTTTCATGTGCTGTACAGTCCAAAACACCTGGAAGTACTTGCCAGTCCTTAAATAAGTCTCTGACTTTGATTCTTTGACACAGCCATGCTTTTGTCATGCTATTCTTTCAGTCTGGAAGGTCTGTCCTTCCAGAAAGGTCTCCATCTCTGGCTTATCTTTTAAAATCTTATCCTCTCCAGATGTAGTCTAAATGTTACACACTGAAAAGCTTGCCCTGATTGAACCCAGTAAGAAGAAAAATGGGTATCATTCGGTCTTCAGCTTCTATGTGCCAGGTTCTTTAATATTGTACCTTATTTAAAGTTTATCTACCCTCAAAATATTACAGATGCACCCTGGCATCAGTGGGGGATTGGTTCCAAGAACCCTGAAGATACCAAAATCCAAAGATGCTCAAGTCTCTGCATGGGCCCACCGTAACCAGGTATGCCAAGTCCATGGACATGGTGGGCCATCTGTACTTAAATCTTTGCTTCATAGATGAAGATACAAGTTCAGAGGCTTAACTAACTCCTAAAGATTACACAACTGATAAAACCAATAAAACTCTAGCCTATCTGATTTAAAGTCATGAATATCAAATAATGCTCTTCCCAAGATACTATTTTTGTGAAGTGTATATTATGGAAGAACATTAGGAGGGGCAGAACCAACTTTCTAACCTACTTCATTTTCTCTTTTCCCAGTCTAATGTATGAACTTTCTCAGAGGGTAATAATACCTCATCAATTAACTTTAAGAAGCACGATGAGTATCTCCTAGGAAAACTGGAGAAAAGTATTGGAAATTAGTGGAAATATCTCTGAATCCGTAGGTTTTGTGACCTTCTGGATCTTAATTCTTGATCACAAAAGGAAAAACATTCATCAAAACCTGGTTGTGGCTTTGAGACATTCACTAGTTTTATTTGGATCTCATTATTCTACTGTTGGAAATAAAATCAAGCTGAATTCGGTTAAAATAAAAATATTTCAAAGTTTGCTGGTTTCTTTTACCTTTATAAAAACTTTTCTCTATTTAAAAACTTTTGGGAACTTGTGGGTTAAGATGGCAGATCGAAACATGTACACTGACTTCTGCAACCTCCTGAAACTTCCATAAAATGTCAGTAATGGGGTTTTCTATCTTTATGCGTCCTTTGTTTCTAATGAGAAGACAGTAATGTTTTAAATTATTATCCCCTGTATGTATTGTGCTTATATGTAAATACAACAAAGAGAGAGCTGCAAAGATTATAACAGCAACAAAATTTTGGAAGTTGAAAAGCAGGATAGACAGATTTTAAAAAAGCTGAATTCTAACCCAGAAGAGGGGGTTTGAGACGCAATGTGAGCTATAATTCAGTAACAACCATAAGGCTCAGGAACTGGTGGCCCTATGACCAACCTAGACAGCATATTGAAAAGCAGAGACATGACTTTGCCAACAAAGGTACGTCTAGTCAAGGCTATGGTTTTTCCAGTGGTCATGTATGGATGTGAGAGTTGGTCTGTGAAGAAAGCTGAGTGCTGAAGAATTGATGCTTTTGAACTGTGGTGTTGGAGAAGACTCTTAAAAGTCCCCTGGACTGCAAGGAGATCCAACCAGTCCACTCTGAAGGAGATCAGCCCTGGGATTTCTTTGGAGGGAATGATGCTGAAGCTGGAACTCCAGTACTTTGGCCACCTCATGTGAACAGTTGACTCACTGGAAAAGACTCTGATGCTGGGAGGGACTGGGGGCAGGAGGAGAAGGGGACAACCGAGGATGAGATGGCTGGATGGGATCACGGACTCGATGGACGTGAGTCTGAGTGAACTCCGGGAGTTGGTGATGGACAGGGAGGCTTGGTGTGCTGCGATTCATGGGGTCGCAAAGAGTCGGACACGACTGAGCGATTGTACTGAACTGAAGTACTTCTTGAAGTGGCAGTAAAAGTGGGGCTAAAATCAGAAAACTGGGTGATCATTTTGCAATGTATACAAATACTGAATCATTATGTTATGCACCTGAAATTGATATAGTGTTGTATGTCACTTATACCTCAATTAAAAAAAACAAAACAGGAAGACTAGCTGAAAAGCTGTAAGACAATTGTATTTCTATATCCCCTTTCAATTCCACAGACTGAGGCAACAACCACTCTTACACCTTGGCAAATAAACTAGAATTTTAGATTTTGGAGAGGAAACATCAACACAGTCAAGGGCAAAGGCACTGTACTGGAAACAAGGTGATTAAATGAAAGTATGCATACTAGATGCTGAGGCCTACAGCCCTCTTCCCCTCCACTCTGCTTCCAGAACACAGGCAAATACTTTATAGGTGGATACTGAAAGATCCTTGACAAGCCAAGAGGAAAGACCTAAAAAGAATGACATCAGGTATTCCCCAATGAAAAGAGCCCAGAAAAATCCCCTAAGGTGAACCTCACAGTTAACAGCACAAAGAGCTCCCAATGTTTTCTAGTCCTCTCCTCATAAAAAGAAATATGCAATCAAGTATCAATAAACTTAAGAAATGCCTCTAAGGCAAATGACAATATCAAGGTCAAACTGAAAACAAAAATAAGAATAAACATTTCAAAAACCATTAATATGCTCAGATGGATAAAAAACAATACTACACACAGGATGCTATTCAGAGAAAAAGTTCTTAGCAATTTAAAATATGAAAGTCAAATATGAACAACAAAAAATAGATGGGCAAGACACAAAGTTAAGGGAATGTCTGAGGAGCTAAAAGACAGAGAGATGGAAAACAGGAGAAAAGAGATAACATTAGAGATCAGTGCAGAAGATCTGTTGCCTAAATACAAAAGTAGTCTAGAAATAGAAAATAAAGAAGAAATCATCAATAAAATAATTCAAAGAAATTTCCCAGAACCTAATGACTTGAATTTTCAGACTAAAAGGATTCACTGAGTACCCAGCACAATGGATAAAAATAAACTCAAGGGCCCATCAGCCTGAAATTTTAAAACACTGAGGACAGGAGTAGTTTCTACAGATTTCCAGAAAGGAAATAAAGCAAAACAAAGTATATAGATCACATTAAAATAAAGAGGGAAGTCAAACAGCTTTAGGCCAATCAAATACGAAAATCAAACATCAAAAGTAATACTGGAAGCTAAAATATAATGGAGCACTGACTTGAAAACTCTTTAAAACATATCTGTTGTTGTTAGGTTGCCAAGCTGTGTCCAACTCTCTGGAGCCCCATGGACGGCAGCACACCAGGCTTCCCTGTCCTTCACCATCTCCCGAAGGTTGCTCAAACTCCTGTTCATTGAGTTGGTGTTGCTATTTTATATACCTATATAGGTGTATGTATGTGTGTATATATATATATATAAAGTATTTCCAGCCTATTCCATACCAAGTAAAAAAAGAATAAAGATATTTTCAGTTTTACAAAGTCACCGAAATTTACCTCCACATATCCTTTCTCAGGAAGCTAAAGGAAGACATCTGTCAACAAAATGAGAGTAAACTGAGAAAGAAGAGGACATGGAACCCATTCAGAAACTGAACTTCAGCACAAGAGAAGTGATGGGGATCCCGAGGATTTTAGTTAAGGCAGAGAGACTGGAGCAGGTCAGACTGGAGCAGGGGAGATTTCCAAAGATTAAACTGAC
The DNA here is from genome assembly GCA_006410675.1 of Oreotragus oreotragus. NCBI lineage: Eukaryota > Metazoa > Chordata > Mammalia > Artiodactyla > Bovidae > Oreotragus > Oreotragus oreotragus. Next base: position 168,879 of record SJYX01017175.1, read on the forward strand.
TGAAAACCTGACAAGCAACTGACTGTACGTCTGACACGTCTGAACATCTTGAGAGGAGATTTAGATAACTGGTGGAGAGTTTGGGGTAGAATTAGCTACAAGCATATTGAAAACTAATCAAAGTAAAAATAAGAGAATCATAAACTTCAAAGAAAACAAAAAAATATTAGGTAGGAAAAAAGTAATCATAGTATACTGTATGTTTTATCTATGAGGGAACTTTACATAGAACTGGTAGTTTAAATACGAACCCATATTGGTAGAATGGAATATACCTTCAGTAAAGATGTGGTGAAAGGGAGCTAGACTATCATCCTCTACTGAAGGAATCACTGATAATCTTAAAACCCAAGAAGAAGCAATATTGTCAGGTTATTTAGTGACTTGGAGGTAAGCGTTCCCAGTTGCTCGGATGGTGAAGAATCTGCCCACAATGTGGAAGACTTGGATTCGATCCCTGGGGTGGGAAGATCCCCTGCAGAAGGGAATGGCAACCCACTCCAGTATTCTTGCCTGGAGAATTCCATGGACAGAGAAGCTTGGTGGGCTATAGTCCATGGGGGTCACAAAGAGCTGGACCGGACTAAGAAACTAATGCACACACAAGAGAGAATCTGTTAAAATTACTAAAGTAGTTTCCTTTAAGGTACANGGAAGATCCCCTGCAGAAGGGAATGGCAACCCACTCCAGTATTCTTGCCTGGAGAATTCCATGGACAGAGAAGCTTGGTGGGCTATAGTCCATGGGGGTCACAAAGAGCTGGACAGGACTAAGAAACTAATGCACACACAAGAGAGAATCTGTTAAAATTACTAAAGTAGTTTCCTTTAAGGTACAGGGAAAAATACTGTTTCATAATAAACCTTAAGGAACTATTTGACTCTCTAAACTAGCAGCACGTATAACTTTTATACAACTAAAAACAGTATTAATGGGCCAGAACTCCAGGGTTATCTGAAGACACAATCCAATCCCTTCCCTTCCCTTTTCAGAGCTTCAAATGGTATCACATCACACATCCTAGCGAGCTGATAACAATCTGTCCTGTATCGCCATTTTAAGTGCACTAGTTGAATTATACACAAGGTCAGTAATTTACTATTGCATCTGAAATGATTAAAAATGTCAGTGAAAGACAAACGATTAGAAAATTCTGATAACACTTGGAAAACATTTGTCAGCTTTCTGTTTGACTAGAAAAGAAGAAGGTACTCAATAACTTCTAACAACTTATTACCAAAAGAAAATGCTCTCATTGTATAACTTCTCTTTAATCTCACTCCACTTCTCAAAGCCCTGCATTATCAAAGCCCAGCACATTTATAAGAAGACACTAATTTCATCTGATACTAATGTGTACCCCACTGTCCTTTCAAATGGCAGGCTTTTCCTTTCAGTGTTGAATTTTTGTTCCTTAATTCCCAGAGGAGGGTCACTGAAGCTTTCTGTCTTCTAGGCACAAACCTTTGCTCAGTGCATTTTTGGTGCTAGACACTGTGTTGGGAAAAACGGATGAGTAAATTCTAGTCTCTCATCCTTACAGAGATTACTAGTCTAGTAGGAAACATCTACATATACAATAAATGACAACAGACATGTAAAAATGTTGATATATTTGACTGAGGCTTTGTTTCGTCTTTTGGCCAGGCTACACAGCTTGCAGGATCTTAGTTCCCCGACCAGGGATGGAACCTGGGCCCACAGCAGTGAAAGCACCCAGTCCTAACCAATGGACTGCGAGGAAAGTTCCAAATGAGTTTTTTTTTTTTTTTAAAGTTGAGTAGGGAGAATAGAAGATGAATAATAACTCTGTTCAGGAAGCTAAAGAAAGGCTTCTAGTAGGAAAGACCACAGAGCTGTACAGTGGAGACCGAATGGGAATTTAGCACATGAATGACAGGGGGAAGTATCAGGCAAAAGGGTAAAAGGGGATTAAAAAAAGCAAAAGCAGAAGGTGGGCCTCACCTCAGTGAAGTAGTTCAGCTTTCCTGGCATAAAGGGCCAGTGGCAGGGGTTTTGGGGTAAGTGGCAGCAGAAGGTGAGGCTGAAAAGGGAGGAAGAAGACAGATCATGTGAAGCCTTTGGCATGCTGAAATGTCTGTTTTTGAGGGGGAAGGGTTGTGGGAAGGTAACCCTGGGAAACGATTTGAAGGTATTAAGCAGGGGGTTGACATGCACACATCTGCAAGGCTCGCCCCCACCCCCTGCCCTCCACACACATTGTTTTTTCATTATAAAAGTGCTTACTTGAACACCAAGTATTTAAGCAGGAACTCTACCGTGGAGGCAACAGAGAATCACTTAACAAAAGTCAGCCACTGGTGACCACACTAAAATGGTGTGACCTGTAAAGTTTAGCAAACACCCAAGTCGTATCAGAGTTCAGAGGATAGCACTGGACTGAGCCAGGGTCACTGTGGTGACATGTGCTCAACAGCACAGAGAATAATTTATTCTGTCCACGTCAAGGACTGGAATAAGGGTCAAATGTAATAATATACGTAGAAGTCTTCTGATAAAGTATCCCAGTCCTTCATGTATAAACTGTATGGCTCTGGGTAAAGTGTTCACGTTTTCTGAGCTCCAAAATTTTTGTCAAGTGGGGACATGGCCATCTATCTCATAGAGTGCTGTCTGACATACAATATTTGTAATAGTATCTTAGTCATTTACGTGGGCTTAGGAAATGTCATTGGTCAGTTACACAGTTGATAAGTATTCACTGAGGACATGAAGTGTACAGCACCCGGACTAGTCAGAATCCCCAGGAAAAATAAGCAAAAGTGGAGCAAAAATTTAAAACCACCACCAAACTGTTTACGATCATGTCAACTTGAGAACACAGCAACTAGTATCTATTAAGTTTAAAGACTTCTCTAGAATCTCATGCAGGAATTAACCAAGAATAAGTTGGACTTTCTCACTGGCATTCCTATATACCCACACACATGCACAAACATGTGTGCGTGTGTGTGCAGAAACATTAGGACTCACTAAGGAAAAATAAATCTCTCACACTTGAAAATTAAGGAACTGCACAGGCAGCAAATCTCTGGGTGAAGGTGATGCAGTGGGTTATACAAGCTAATAATTTATGTTAGGGCTTCACAAAAGGTTAGACACCAGGAAAGGAAACAAAATAAGTCAAATTACATCAATAAAAAGGTATGACTAGCTGTGCTGCCTGGGCTATATGCTCTATCTTGCTATAAACAGAAATGGCTAGAATTTGGATGACTAACTAAACAGAGCAATAATAAAAACAAAGCACGTTGTAATAGTTGCCACTAGATCCACAACCTTGGGGATCAATGAAATAATGCCTGTTGCCTTATATACACAATCTTGTGGGTTTTGTGTTTTGGGGAAAAGTAAGTTCAGATCATTTCTAAACCAGCAATTTGTCTGCCGAGGTTTTGTTGAGTCTGTTATGGTTACGATAAAATATGATCTTTCATATTAAATCACTTATGACCTTGGCAAAATATTACTTTATATTAACTGACTCTTGGGACACTTTATGAAACATGCACTTTAGTTTTTAAAAGCATGAAGGCAAAACTAGATATTCCTAGTCTACTACATCATGTTAACACATCGTCAAAGACCTGGGAATACATAGAAAAAAAATACACTAAATCTCCATCTAATTAGTTTCAATATGAAAGTGCATGTGTGTGCGTGAATATGAAAGGATGCCTGCAACTAAAAACAACATGCAGCTAATATTTTAAATCCTTAAACACACAAGGAAAAGGTCTGATTGACTTCCTGGATTCATGTCTCAGTGCCCAACGTCATTCCATGGAAGAAGGTTACCAAAGTGAAAGGTTGTGGGAAAACTCAACACTCACTTTAGGGCAGAGGTCAGCAGCTGTGTGATGACAAGTATTTCTGGTATACATGGTGAAATGAACCAAAGATTACAACTCATGCATTAAGATACGGCATTCACAGTTCAAAAAATGTGTCTAATACTGTTCCAGTAACAGGCTCAAATTTTAAATTGCAAATTGGTAACTAGGAGATCAAGTCACCTCTGCATTACTGAGGGAACAGGACTTGAAGTTCCCTGAACTGTGAGGGGCGGATTTTGGTGGAGCATCACAACCTGGGGGCTTGCAAGGCTGTAACGGAACAACGTGAGAACACTGGGCAGCAGCAGGCACACGGTATCTTGCAGGTGGCAGAAGCTCGATGAGTATTTGTTGTTAAGAGTTAGGCGAAGGGCCTAGAAATATGACAGAGGGAAACCTGCCTACTTTGATATTTGATCACAGGCCCTGAAGCTGACAAATGCTAACAGTGCTACTGGCTGTCACTGACATAAGTAAAATGAATTACCAGTGCCCAGCTTCCAGTGATTTCCTCTTTAGCAGACAAGCAGAAATATGTATAATGAAGTCGTATATACAGTGAAAAAGAAAATTTGATTTTTAAAAGGCTATTACATTTTGGTTATATTTGACTAAAGTCCAACACTATTCAAAGTGCCAATATGCAATAAATAAGGAGCTTGTGCTGGAATTTAACTAAACATACTGCTTCCTTCCTTGTCTTGATATGAAAAAATAATTGCATTTGAACTAAGTAGTGGTTTATTGACATCATTGACTTACATCTGGTATAAGCTCCTTATTTTGCTGCTAGTAACATACTGGTCTGTAGAACACACCTCGAGTAGTACTGATATAGACAACATCAGCACATTGGCTACTCTAACGATGTTCTTCTATGGAAAGTAAGTTAGAAAACCATCACATTCTAGAAGGCAGAAAAAGAACTAATATTTATTAAGTATTATCATGTCCCAAGGTTTTAAAATACATTATTTAACCTTTACAATAACACTGTATTGGCAGTATTACATTCTGAACTGAGGTGTTAAACTTATCTGAAGTCATGCAAGTCATAAAATGTGTCCCTTAGATCTTCTGCAGCAGGGAACACATACGCAGGCTGATGGCTCCAGCTACTGCACCTCTGGATCCTCAATGCATTCATGCCAAACTTCATACAGGCTGCTCCCAGCCAATGACATGCACAGCAGTGGTGCTAAGGTAGGCCCTATAGGGTAAAACATGGGACTCTTCCAGTGAGCGGCTTTGGCTTGAGTATTTCACATCAACTTAGACTTGAGTTTCCAACTCGGTTCTCCCTCCTTCCTCCTTCTACAAGTATCATATCTGCACTGCAGTCTGAAGGCTCTTCTCACCTTCCTCTGCTCCTTCTTTCAATAAATCATTTGTCCCTCTAACTCCCTCTTGAAGTCTGCTTCTTATGAAACCCAAACTAATGCAGCACCAGTAAATGCGGGTACTAGTACTGAACCATGTGATTATTTGGGGGAAAGAGAATGTTAGTACAGATTTAAATATAATGAGTCTAAGATATTGTGTTTTACTCACCACAGAGGAAGTCTGATGTAAGGAGCAAATTAAAAAGGCTGCCACTACCTAACTTTCTCTTTCTGCACCTGGGATAACAGAGTAAGAGTGAGGACCAGTCCAGAGGCAGAAGGTGATAGCGAGACGAACAGAAGTGTACGTGCTGACAGGTCTGCCAAACTGCTACCTCTTGGCATTATTCATCCCATGTTACCAGCTTTGAAAAACAGTAACAGCAAAAACTCAAAGCAAAACAAAAAGGCACCAGCTGCTGCCGTAGGGCTTGAAGGCAGCAGTTTATGGATTTCTCAAATGGAAAGTCATATTAGCAACTTTGCCAAATGTCTCAAATGCATGTGCGAATGAATGGAAATGAAGAGAGATTTATGGAGTATCTATTTTGGTTAAGGGAATTCACCAGAATAGTTAGATTTTATACACATGTGGACTGTTTTTCATACAGGGCATCTACTTTTATACCCACCAGAGCCTAGAACAGTACATTCAATTAGTACTTTTGGACTGGCATATTCAAGAGGGACACAAAATCCTGTATATATTCTGAGTTTCAAATTAAAATTAGAAAACCAAGATAACTTAAAGATAAATTACAGGGAAACTAAGATAATATACTTTATTTAGAAGAGGTGATTATATAAAAGATATACTTACTTTTAAAATAAACGGTATCATGTATATTTTAATGGCTATGTTTTAGAAAGAGAGAATAAAAATGTCAACGTAATAATGGATGACTTTGCTTTTCATATCTTCCACATCTTGCCAGAGTAAAAGACTGTAGACCATTACTAAAAGCTTTGCATTCTCTTGTACTTTTAAATTCAGATATTAATAACTCCATTATAGAAATAAATAAAAAAGCACTGATGGAAGATGTGAAGTGCATTAGTGTTTATGTTATCTCTCTCAGGATGAATTTAATGGGTACCTTAATAAGGAGATATAAACTAATGTCACTGATTAGGAAATACATCCACTCACATCCTTTAGTAGCCTCCAATGGGCTTGATGGTGATGTCTGAGTGGAATTACTATAAAGCAGATGATGAATTAGTGTTGGGGCAAAGGGATACATAAATGTGCCTCAGAGATGAAACAATTATATTCTGTATTGTAAGTTAAAGGTCAACTCTAAAGACAGTACAGTCAGTCCTAAAAAGGGCTAACCAATTTGGCTAAGCCCACTGCTCAGAACTTGCTGCAGCTAAGCTGTTTTGATAGCTGGGCCACAAGATTCCTTGGCTATAATAACCTGAAAGTAACATTTATGTATTTTAAGTCTTTTTTAATCTCTTAAATACCATGAAGTGATGTTTATTAGAATTTTTTTAAAGACACAGGCACATTCCACATAGATGATTTCACTCTCAGGGGACTTTGTCATTATGAAGCCTTATTAAAAGAAGGTGAAGGTTCACAAGCCTTTAGGAAGAACCTTAAGTGACATTACAAACTAAATCTAAAACAACTTTTTTTTTGAGGGGGGAGGCTTAGCTAGACAAAGTAATTTCCTTTTCAATGAGAGTTAGTTTTGTTGTCACAGTCCAGCAAACTCTGGATAAAGTGACCATCACAACTAGTATATAAAAAATGTAGACATTGTTTCTTTCACTTTCTCTTCTAATTAGGTTCAATTTTAACGCTGAGTGCAGGGGCTTGACCTACAAGTGGTAAATGCCCAAACACCCACAAACTCATTTACTACTAGACACTTGGAAATCTTTCATACTTTAAGGCACTAAGAAATGACATCTTAAAAAAGCTATCTATCCAAAACTCAGTCTATTCATTTATTCAGAGCTTATTTTCATATTACATATTTTTAAATGTTCACAAAGTTGTTTTCACTTTATCTTACCACAACATGGAGGAGGAAAAAAAGGTAAAAACTAGTTCATGCAGATTTCTTTCAGTGATTTATTTAAAATCTATTAGAAATTCCTCCTCTACCAAGGAGTTAATTACCCTAAGCCTCAGTTTCCTCATTTGTAAAATAAGGATAATAATAAAGCCATTATTGTAAAAATTAGAAAGAATAAAAAGTGCTTTGCATATAGGTAAAATCAATGAAAGCAGACATTCTTATTTGTGAAGCTAAGACAAATGAATTTCCAAGTGCTCTACTTCAAAATTCTTTTTCTTCTGGTTTATGACAATGACTATCCAGTCCTTTGCACTGGTAAATATGTCTCAAAGACTGTAAGAATGGTGTCATATATACTTTTTTCCAGTAGTGCCACATGGCTTGCAGGATCTTAGTTCCTTGACCAGAGACTGAAGTCAGGGCCCGGAAGTGAAAGCGCTGAGTCCTAACCACTGGACTGTCAGGAAATTCCCACATATATACTTTTTTAATTGCTGTTTTCCTATAACTGTTTAATTTCAAGATACAACATACAAATAGCAAAGTGCTTTGTTTAAAGGATCATTAAAAGCAAACCCGTGTATAACCACTACTTAGTCAAGAAGCAGGATGCTGGAGCCTTACAAGCCCCCTGTGACCCCTTTCCCATGACAGCCCCTTCTTTCTCTCAGAGCTTGTCATTTTCCATGCTTTTTATATAGTTTTCATCCCTAATAATACAGTCTAATCTTGCCCATTTTTGAACTATACATAAATAGAGTAACTCTGTGAAGATTCTCTTTTGTTTTGCTTCTTCTACCCAATTCAGTTCAGTTCAGTTCAGCCACTCAGTTGTGTTCGACACTTCGCGACCCCATGGACTGCAGCACATCAGGCCTCCTTGTCCATCGCCAACTCCCAGAGTTTACTCAAAACTCATGTCCATAGACTCGGTGATGCGATCCAACCATCTCATCCTCTGTCGCCCCCTTCTCCTCCCGCCTTCAATCTTTCCCACCATCAGGGTCTTTTCAAATGAGTCAGCTCTTCGCATCAGGTGGGCAAAGTATTGGAGTTTCAGCTTCAACATCAGTCCTTCCAATGAATATTCAGGACTGATTTTCTTTAGGATGGACTGGTTGGTTCTCCTTGTAGTCCAAGTGACCCTCAAGTCTTCTCCAGCACCACAGTTCGAAAGCATCAATTCTCTGGTGCTGAGCTTTCTTTATAGTCCAACTCTCACATCCATACATGACTACTGGAAAAACCATTGCTTTGACTAGATAAGACTTGTGATGGCAAAATAACGTTTCTGCTTTTTAATATGCTGTCTAGGTTGGTCATAACTTTCCTTCCAAGGAGTAAGCATCTTTTAATTTCATGGCTGCAGTCACCATCTGCAGTGATTTTGGAGCCCAGAAAAATAAAGTCTTCTACTGTTTCCCATCTATTTGCCATTAAGTGATGGGACTGGATGCCATGATTTTAGTTTTCTGAATGTTGAACTTTAAGGCAACTTTCCACTCTACTCTTTTTTCACTTTCATCACGAGGCTGTTTAGTTCTTCTTGGTTTTCTGCCATAAGGGTGGTGTCATCTGAATATCTGAGGTTATTGGTATTTCTCCCAGCAATCTTGATTCCAGCTTGGGCTTCCTGTAGCCCAGCATTTCTCATGATATACTTTGCATATAAGTTAAATAAGGGTGACAATGTACAGCCTTGACATACTTCTTTTCCTATTTGGAACCAGTCTATTGTTCTATGTCCAGTTCTAACTGTTGCTTTTTGACCTGCATACAGATTTCTCAAGAGGCAGGTCAGGTGGTCTGGTATTGCCATCTCTTGAAGAATTTTCCACAGTTTGTTGTGACCCACACAGTCAAAGGCTTTGGGATAGTCAATAAGGCAGAAATAAATATTTTTCTGGAACTCTCTTGCTTCTTTGATGATCCAATGCATGTTGGCACTTTGATCTCTGGTTCCTCTGCCTTTTCTAAAACCAGATTGAACATCTGGAAGTTTACAGTTCAAGTACTGCTAAGGCCTGGCTTGGAGAATTTTGAGCATTACTAGCGTGTGAGATGAGTGCAACTGTGCGGTTGTTTGAGCATTCTTTGGCATTGCTTTTCTTTGGGATTGGAATGAAAACTGACCTTTTCCAGTCCTCTGACCACTGCTGAGTTTTCCGAATTTGCTGGTATACTGAGTACAGCATTTTTACAGCATCATCTTTTATGATGTGAAATAGCTCAACTGGAATTCCATCACCTCCGCTAGCTCTGTTCATAGTCACGCTTCCTAAGGCCCACTTGACTTCACATTCCAAGATGTCTGCTCTAGGCTGGTGATAACACCACTGTGATTATCTGAGTTGTGAATATCTTTTTTGTATAGTTCTTTTGTGTCTTCTTGCCACCTCTTCTTAATATCTTCTGCTTCTGTTAGGTCCATACCATTTCTGTCCTTTATCGAGCCCATCTTTGCATGAAATGTTCCCTTGGTATCTCTAATTTTCTTGTAGAGATCTCTAGTCTTTCCCATTCTATTGTTTTCCTCTATTTCTTTGCATTGATCACTAAGGAAGGCTTTCTTATCTCTCCTTGTTATTCTTTGGAACTCTGCATTCAAATGCAGAGTTTTCTCCTTTGCTTTTCGCTTCTCTTCTTTTCACAGCTATTTGTAAGGCCTGCTCAGATAACCATTTTGCGTTTTTGCATTTCTTTTTCTTGGGGATGGTCTTGATCCTTATCTCCCGTACAATGTCACAAACCTCCGTCCATAGTTCATCAGGCACTCTATTAGATCTAATCTCTTGAATCTATTTCTCATTGCCACTGTATAATGGTAAGGGATTTGATTTAGGTCATACCTGAATGGTCTGGTGGTTTTCCCTACTTTCTTCAATTTACCTCTGAATTTGGCAAGAAGGAGTTCATGATCTGAGCCACAGTCAGCTCCCAGTCTTGTTTTTGCTGTCTGGATAGAGCTTCTCCATCTTTGGCTGCAAAGAATACAATCAATCTGATTTTGGTGTTGACCATCTGGTAATATCCATGTGTTGAGTTTTCTCTTTTGTTGTTGGAAGAGTGTATTTGCTATGACAAGTGCATCCTCTTGGCAAAACTCTATTAGCTTTTGCCCTGCTTCATTCCATACTCCAAGGCCAAATCTGCCTGTTACTCCAGGTGTTTCTTAACTTCCTACTTTTGCATTCCAGTCCCCTATAATGAAAAAGACATCTTTTTTGGGGTGTTACTTGTAGAAGGTCTTGTAGGTCTTTATAGAACCGTTCAACTTCAGCTTCTTCAGCATTACTGGTCAGGGCATAGACTTGGATTACTGTGATATTGGATGGTTTGCCTTGAAAATGAATAGAGATTATTCTGTCATTTTTGAGACTGTCATGAAAGTACTGCATTTCAGACTCTTTTGTTGACTATGATGGCTACTCCATTTCTTCTAAAGGATTCTTGCCCACAGTGGTAGATATGACAGTCATCTGGGTTAAATTCACCCATTTCGGTCCATTTTAGGTTGCTGATTCCTAAAATGTCAACCTTCACTCTTGCCATCTCCTGTTTGATGACTTCCAATTTGCCTTGATTCATGGATCTAACATTCCGGGTTCCTATGCAGTATTGCTCTTTACAGTATTGGACTTTGCTTCCATCACCAGTCACATCCACAGCTGGGTGTTGTTTTTGCTTTGGCTCTGTCTCTTCATTCTTTCTGCAGTTATTTCTCCACTGATCTCCAGTAGCAATTTGGGCACCTACTGACCTGGGAAGTCCGTCTTTCAGTGTCCTATCTTTTTGCCTTTTCATAGTGTTCATGGGGTTCTCTCAACATTAGGTTTGAGAAATTCATCCTTATTACCACATATAATTATGGTTTCAAGCCTGCACAGTATTCCATCACAGAAATATATCANGAGGCAGGTCAGGTGGTCTGGTATTGCCATCTCTTTAAGAATTTTCCACAGTTTGTTGTGACCCACACAGTCAAAGGCTTTGGGATAGTCAATAAGGCAGAAATAAATATTTTTCTGGAACTCTCTTGCTTCTTTGATGATCCAATGCATGTTGGCACTTTGATCTCTGGTTCCTCTGCCTTTTCTAAAACCAGATTGAACATCTGGAAGTTTACAGTTCAAGTACTGCTAAGGCCTGGCTTGGAGAATTTTGAGCATTACTAGCGTGTGAGATGAGTGCAACTGTGCGGTTGTTTGAGCATTCTTTGGCATTGCTTTTCTTTGGGATTGGAATGAAAACTGACCTTTTCCAGTCCTCTGACCACTGCTGAGTTTTCCGAATTTGCTGGTATACTGAGTACAGCATTTTTACAGCATCATCTTTTATGATGTGAAATAGCTCAACTGGAATTCCATCACCTCCGCTAGCTCTGTTCATAGTCACGCTTCCTAAGGCCCACTTGACTTCACATTCCAAGATGTCTGCTCTAGGCTGGTGATAACACCACTGTNGAATTTGCTGGTATACTGAGTACAGCATTTTTACAGCATCATCTTTTATGATGTGAAATAGCTCAACTGGAATTCCATCACCTCCGCTAGCTCTGTTCATAGTCACGCTTCCTAAGGCCCACTTGACTTCACATTCCAAGATGTCTGCTCTAGGCTGGTGATAACACCACTGTGATTATCTGAGTTGTGAATATCTTTTTTGTATAGTTCTTTTGTGTCTTCTTGCCACCTCTTCTTAATATCTTCTGCTTCTGTTAGGTCCATACCATTTCTGTCCTTTATCGAGCCCATCTTTGCATGAAATGTTCCCTTGGTATCTCTAATTTTCTTGTAGAGATCTCTAGTCTTTCCCATTCTATTGTTTTCCTCTATTTCTTTGCATTGATCACTAAGGAAGGCTTTCTTATCTCTCCTTGTTATTCTTTGGAACTCTGCATTCAAATGCAGAGTTTTCTCCTTTGCTTTTCGCTTCTCTTCTTTTCACAGCTATTTGTAAGGCCTGCTCAGATAACCATTTTGCGTTTTTGCATTTCTTTTTCTTGGGGATGGTCTTGATCCTTATCTCCCGTACAATGTCACAAACCTCCGTCCATAGTTCATCAGGCACTCTATTAGATCTAATCTCTTGAATCTATTTCTCATTGCCACTGTATAATGGTAAGGGATTTGATTTAGGTCATACCTGAATGGTCTGGTGGTTTTCCCTACTTTCTTCAATTTACCTCTGAATTTGGCAAGAAGGAGTTCATGATCTGAGCCACAGTCAGCTCCCAGTCTTGTTTTTGCTGTCTGGATAGAGCTTCTCCATCTTTGGCTGCAAAGAATACAATCAATCTGATTTTGGTGTTGACCATCTGGTAATATCCATGTGTTGAGTTTTCTCTTTTGTTGTTGGAAGAGTGTATTTGCTATGACAAGTGCATCCTCTTGGCAAAACTCTATTAGCTTTTGCCCTGCTTCATTCCATACTCCAAGGCCAAATCTGCCTGTTACTCCAGGTGTTTCTTAACTTCCTACTTTTGCATTCCAGTCCCCTATAATGAAAAAGACATCTTTTTTGGGGTGTTACTTGTAGAAGGTCTTGTAGGTCTTTATAGAACCGTTCAACTTCAGCTTCTTCAGCATTACTGGTCAGGGCATAGACTTGGATTACTGTGATATTGGATGGTTTGCCTTGAAAATGAATAGAGATTATTCTGTCATTTTTGAGACTGTCATGAAAGTACTGCATTTCAGACTCTTTTGTTGACTATGATGGCTACTCCATTTCTTCTAAAGGATTCTTGCCCACAGTGGTAGATATGACAGTCATCTGGGTTAAATTCACCCATTTCGGTCCATTTTAGGTTGCTGATTCCTAAAATGTCAACCTTCACTCTTGCCATCTCCTGTTTGATGACTTCCAATTTGCCTTGATTCATGGATCTAACATTCCGGGTTCCTATGCAGTATTGCTCTTTACAGTATTGGACTTTGCTTCCATCACCAGTCACATCCACAGCTGGGTGTTGTTTTTGCTTTGGCTCTGTCTCTTCATTCTTTCTGCAGTTATTTCTCCACTGATCTCCAGTAGCAATTTGGGCACCTACTGACCTGGGAAGTCCGTCTTTCAGTGTCCTATCTTTTTGCCTTTTCATAGTGTTCATGGGGTTCTCTCAACATTAGGTTTGAGAAATTCATCCTTATTACCACATATAATTATGGTTTCAAGCCTGCACAGTATTCCATCACAGAAATATATCATGATTAAGGGTGGTTTCAAGCCTGTACAGTATTCCATCACAGAAATATATCATGATTAAGGGTAAACATATTGCTGACAGATTTTCAACTTGTTTCCAGTCTTCAGCTATTATGAACAGTGATGTCAAAACCATTCTTATATGTATATCTTCAGTTTCATGGAAAATGCCAAAGTGTTTTCTAAAATAATTTAATCAGTTTACACTCTCATCACCTCTACCTAACTAATTTATTGTGCTTTTTAAAAAAAAATCATGCATGTGCTCAAAACAAGACTGGGAGGAATCAAAGAATTTCCAGATGAAAATGAAGACGTTATTTATTTCAACTTCCTTATTTTATTAATAAAAGAATCTAGAGCTTATAAATATTAAGAGACTTGCCTAATATAACTAGGAGGCAATTCTTTGCTTAGAGGTTAGTGTACTAGAGCTCTTCCTAAGATATTAAGCTGCCTTGCAAAGCAGTCTGGAAAGAGATACGACCGCCATCTATACATGTGAAGACAGTGGGGACACAAAAATGTTTTGAAGCTGTTTAGAAAAACAAGTCAAAAACAATGTTCTGTCGAGTTTTGTGAGCCTCATTATATAAATAAGGACACTGAGACTCAGGGTGAAATCTTAGACAATACCACGATTATCAAGTAGCAACACTCCCATAAGATAAGCATGTAACACAATTTTAGCCTATATCTGGGCAGTTTTCTTACCCCTACAGAAAGAGTAAATGTTTGGTGTCTTTAAAATTTTTATTTTAATAATTGTAATTGTGGAATATGCATTCAACTCTCTATCCTCCTTTCTTCACTAGTAACAAATGAATTCTTTGGTATTATCTAATCTTCATAAAACTTTTAATGACTATGGATGTTCCTCAGTTTATCTAACTTACCCTTAGACTGTTGTTTTCAGTATGATAAATGTCTTTTAACTGTTCCCAGGAAGTTAGAATTATTTCCTTATGATAGAGTTCCTAAGAAGAAAGAGTTCCTAAGAAGAAATTCTTAAAGGTGAAAATTCTTACTAAGAGACTCTACTTCAGAGAAGAAATTGTGAGGATCAATTATGAGCTGCTTGTGTGAAAGCCCTCTGGAAAATTACAAAGCACTACTCAAATATATGGTGATATTATCAATATTACTATAAATTCATCTTGTACTTGTCTTATTGACCCATTTTTTATATAGCATTGTACTCCGTAAATCTCTGCTTATTTTCTATAAACAAAATTGAAAACATATACCGCTTGTAAATTATATCTTAGAGAATCTTAAAATCTTTCTGATCAACAACAACAACAACTGTATTTCCCAAAGAACTTTACCCATTTATTTGGTGTAATAAAGCAACAGGATGTCTAGAGCTACACACACAGGATATCAACAGCTATCTATCCTATTAGTGTAATGCACTGTAATGTTACCCTGGCTAGAGGGTGAACCAGGTTTAAGAATAGTCCTATTCACCCTTACCTCCTCAGTGCCCAACCCAGCACCTGATACAGAGTAAATGATCAACCAGCAATGCTTGGAGCCACAGAAACACCAAGAGAGGGAACAGAAGTCATTATACCAGTCACAGGACTCATGAAAGAAAAGAAGTATGTTAGAGCAGATGAAAAGTGCCAAGGAGAGGAAAATAGTGAAGAGATGAGCTAGACAGCAGGAGCTGGGATTTTAGATGCTTCTTCTAAAAGCTGTCTTCAGTCCAGCCTTTGTCCTAACTGCCACAGATTGCTTTTTATACAGCCGGGGAACTGACACTCCCAGAGAGGACTGGGGGAAGAAAGAAGGTTAAAACAGAGAAAAACTGACACAAATTTGTGACTCAGTGAATTCTTCACACTCACTTGCAAGGCCTAAATATTATTTTGGGAGTTCTACAATCCACCCATAATTTTTTTAGAAGGCATATTTATCAAAAAGTACTGGTGATTCACCAAAGAACTTTAAACCTCAAATATATATATATATATATATACATATATTTATATGAAATATATATATTTATAGGGTTGGCCAAAAAGTTCATTTGGGTTTCCTGTACCCATCTTCTGGGAAAACCCCAATTTTTTGACCAACTCAGTATTTAAAAAGATATATGAAATGCCTGAAGCTAACATTCACTAATAATCAGAGCTACAGATAAAAGCAGAGATATTATGTTTCTTCTCTCATATTAAAAAAGATTAATAACAACATTGGCAAGAGGGTAAAAAACAGATATCAAACTTTAAAATTTATATATTCTTTGACCTAGCAATTTGATACTTATCTTAAGGGAATAACTGAACACAGGTATAACTATCTAAGAAGATAGATGCTTCTCTCACCATAATGTGGTTCATGACAGGCAAATCTTGGAAATCTAGTGCTAATGTCCACAAACAGAGTACAGTGTGGACAACAAGATCTTATGCAACTGTATTCATCAATATGAAACTATCTTCACAATATACTGAATGAAAAAAGTAAGACATACAACAGAATGCACAATGTGAAACTGTTTATATAAATTTTACCTGTTTCATTTAGGCATGTATATTTGCATAGATGTTTGGAAAGCTGATCACCAAGAAACTACAATGTTTATCTCTGAGTAATAGAATCCAAAGTGGTTTAAATTTTTTCCTTAATACTTTTCTGTATTTTAAAAATGAATTCATAGTGAGATTGAATCATTTTTATGATTTGAAAAGTTACTTCTATTTTGAAAAAAAAAAAAAAGGTAAAAGTATTGCCTTAACTTGAAACAACTAAAAGCTCACTACACTGAGAGTGAACAAATTATCTGAATTTTCCTTCCCTATAGCAGTATTCTCACTGATGCAGCTAAAAAGGCAACTCCCCTACCCTTTCACTTTTTAACTTTCACTTCTTCACTTCATTTCATATTTGTGGAACCTGGAATTTCTTGATCACAAAAATTAAACTGAACTTTGCATTTTATTTATTTTGCAAGCACTTTTTTTTTTTAAACTACTTACTCTGTTTCAGGCACTATTATAAATGCTTTAAAAATATCATTTAATCCTTATAGCAACTCTGCTAAGTCACTGCAGTTGTGTCCGACTCTGTGTGACCCCATAGATGGCAGCCAACCAGGCTCCCCCATCCCTGGGACTCTTCAGGCAAGAACACTGGGGTGGGTTGCTATTTCCTTCCCCAGTGCATGAAAGTGAAAAGTGAAAGGGAAGTCACTCAGTCACGCCCGACTCTTAGCGACCCCATGGACTGCAGCCTACCAGGCTCCTCCATCCATGGGATTTTCCAGGCAAGAGTACTTGAGTGGGGTGCCACTGCCTTCTCCAAGAGATGGGAATTATAATTGTAGGTATTATTATTCTTATTTTACAGATAAAGACACTGAAACACAGAGAGATTAAGTAACTTATCTAAAATCATATAGCTAAAGTGATAAATGGGCATTTGAACTTTGTAATCTAAATCCATGGTACTTGCTCTTAAATATTCAAATACGCTGCATTTTATTCATTTTATTCTAGGATTTTGACCTTTCCCTTGATAAATTTACACTAATTAGGATACTAATTTTATCCTCCCTGGAAACCCAAATCAGTATATTTTAAAATGCTTTTCACTATTAGATACCAAAATTTACATATAACAATTTTTTGAAGTTCATTTCTTTAAAAAGCTTAAACCTAAGCTACGCTGGTCTTTTTGATGCCAACTAAAATCAGACCAAATTCACTTTTCATATATATTATTTCTCGTAATTCATTTCATGAGGCTTAGCCATAAAAAATAGTTAGAATTTATATTCTACCTTCTCTGAACTAAGCATTATGTATTTCATTTCAACTGAAGTGCATTCTTTAAATATTTTTCTCCCAGCAACAAATGTTACTCATAGTGGTGTGTTGGAAAAGGCTCACGTCATTACTGAATAAGCAATCTATTTCTTAATAAATAAAATAATTTACCTGCTTAAAATATTAAAATATGCAAAATAAGGAGCTAAAGTGAATTTTTAGAAGCTAGGACAAAAGAGGGGAGAAGGCAATGGCACCCCACTCCAGTACTCTTGCCTGGAAAATCCAATGGATGGAGGAGCCTGGTGGGCTGCAGTCCATGGGATCGTGAAGATTCAGACATGACTGAGCGACTTCACTTTCACTTTTCACTTTCATGCACTGGAGAAGGAAACGGCAACCCACTCCAGTGTTCTTGTCTGGAGAATCCCAGGGACAGCGGAGCCTGGTGGGCTACCGTCTGTGGGGTCGCACAGAGTCAGACACGAATGAGGTGACTTAGCAGCAGCAGCAGCAGGACAAAAGAGGAGATAGAAGGTATAAAAAATGTTAAACCAAA
Source organism: Oreotragus oreotragus (assembly GCA_006410675.1). Taxonomy (NCBI): domain Eukaryota; kingdom Metazoa; phylum Chordata; class Mammalia; order Artiodactyla; family Bovidae; genus Oreotragus; species Oreotragus oreotragus. Next base: position 186,694 of record SJYX01017175.1, read on the forward strand.
TGAAGTGCTAAACTTATACCCGGCTCTTAGGTGGCCTCAGACAAAAGGGAAGCCTGTTATTTAATGTTTCTTTCTGTCTGATAAAAGAAAGGCAGCAAGTATGATCCCCTGAACTTACAAGTCAGATGATTAAGGTCTGAATTTCTTTGCTTGCCATTCAGAGACTCAGTTTATCTAAATGTAAAATGCAGACAATAATACTAACAATTTAGGGCTTTTTCAAAGGACAAAAGAGGTAATATAAGTAAAGTAAGCTATATAAATGTAAGTTAAAACTTTTATTTTTCATTTGGATATTTTTGGCATTGGGTTTCTAGTTTCAGTTTAAAATACATGAAAATGTTAATTTATCACTCTCAGCCTCTCAAAGTACAGTGATCAAAGTCAATACATCAATAAAAATGTTTAGTAAACTGGTTAATTGTCAATATGATTCTTTAAAGAAATTAATACAAGAACATTTAACCAATCACTTGCCAGTATACAAAGGTAGTATGTGATCCCTTAAATAGAGAATGGAACTTTTGAAAAATAACTATATATACTTTCTACTTCAATTAAAGCTTCCATTTAGAGATAAGTCAAGATACATTTAAATATATATTTAAATACACGCATATTTAAATAGAAATAAGTTCATTACCTATCAGTTTTAAGGAGGAAAGAACAATCTCATAGTTGATGCATTCACCACTCATCCTTTCAATAAATATTTACTAAACACGCCTAGGGAGCTCACATAGACCAGTTTTAGTTCCAAGTATAACAACTGGTAACAGTATGGTGCCAGGGCTGAGGGTGGTCAACCAAAAACACCTTTCCTGTCCCCACTAGTAAGGTAACCTATTCCAGCCGGGTTGGCCTTGATACACCTTAACTAGCCTTCCTTTGCACCTCTGCCCCTCCTCCTCACTCACTGGCCAGACGCTTCCTTCCTTGAATTTCCAGTTCAGTGCCCTATCTTTCTACTGAAGCATTCCCGTTCTGTATCAGCCTAACAAGAATAATGACAACACAAAGAACAAAAAATGGCAGCTACTATTTATCGTGTTCCCTTTCTGTAGATGACTCCTGAGCTACAAACGTAACCCTCACTGTTTCTTGTCCCTGCAACAATCCTATGGGGAGCAGCCAGTCTCTACAGAGATAAGGGAATGGAGGTGCAGGGAACTACAGTACATGCTCAAGTCCATCCGCTCAGTGGAGCACACATCCACGTGTGCAGGGCTCTTCCTGCTGAGCCAGAACCACACCTGGACAAGAACTACTCCTCTGACAGGGACCACTGCATGCCTTGTACAGTTGACATAGTGTGCGTATTTTTTCTTCCTGAATATAAACACCCTGGGGATAAAATCAGCCTCTCATAGGCCTCGCACAAGCTCATTCAGATATTTGATTGATATTACATACATAACACGAAAATGTGATGGTTCTACTATTGAAAAGAAACGAAGCCCACCAAGGAACACTTAGGAGCAGAGTTCATCATTATCATCTTTCAAACTGAGGATCTGACCGAGAATCTGCTTTGTCCACAGCAGTATGAAGCTTAAGTCTGAACTGATTTACATGAAACAGTGTCAAGCCCAAGGAAAATCTTAAGAGATAGGATTTCTGTCACAATGAAGTGTTTTAATATCTACCTTACTGTATCTATTATAACTGAAAACATCAAAACACCTTTAAGTGCTAATATGGTAACTTAATATTTAACAAAAACAGGGAAGCACAAATATCCAGGATTAGAGGAACGGTTAAATATATATTATTATATGCACACAAATGAAATATTACATATTAAAAATATTGACTTAGCTTTTAACGGTTTGGGAAAATGCATGTGTCAACAAAAGAAAAAGATGTTGAACACTATATATAATGTTATCCCAACTATAAAGGAAAAGACAAAAAAAGTTTGAAATATCAGAAGGTACATGTAAGCTGTAGACTATTTTAAAAATTCTGCTTTTCTATCTTCTTTCGTACTTTAAAAAATTTCTACAATTGAAATGTATTATTTTTGAAAATATCTTTTAAAGAAAAAAGATATGGTATCATTAGCATAAGGACAGACATATAGATTAATGGAATAGAATTTAGAGTTCAGATATAAGTCCTTATAGTTAATTTTCAACGAAGGTGCCAAGATAATTCAATGGGTACGAGTAGTCTTTTCAACAAAATTTTCTGGGCTAAATGAATATCCACATGCAAAAGAATGAAGTTAGACCCCTTCCTTACACTACACAAAAAAATTAATTAAAGATGGACTACAGACCTAAATGCACAAGCTGAAACAACACAGAAGAAAACTTGGGCTAAGGTTTCTTGGAAATGACATCAAAAGCACAAGCAAGAAAAGAAAAAGTAGGTAAAACTGGACTTTACTGAAACTAAAGAAGTCTGTATTTCAACAGACCCTGGAGAGTAGGGGCTTCCCTGGTGGCTCAGAGGTTAAAGCGTCTGCCTGCAATGCGGAAGATCCGGGTTCGATCCCTGGGTCGGGAAGATCCCCTGGAGAAGGAAATGGCAACCCACTCCAGTACTCTGGAGAATCTCATCGAGGGAGAAGCCTGGTAGGCTACAGTCCATGGGGTCACAAGAGTAGGACACAGCTGAGCGAAAAACTACTAACTACAACTACTCAAGAGAGTGAAAAAGACAACCTGCAGAATGGAAGAAAATAGTTGCAAATCATACATCTGAGAAGGGACTTTTATTTAAATTATACAAAGATCTCTTAAACTCAAGAATAAAGACTGCTAAGCTACTAAGTCGCTTCAGTCGTGTCTGACTCTGTGCAACCCCATAGACGGCAGCCCATTGGGCTCCGCCATCCCTGGGATTCTCCAGGCAAGAACACTGGAGTGGGTTGCCATTTCCTTCTCCAATGCATGAAAGTGAAAAGTGAAAGTGAAGTCATTCAGTTGTGTCTGACTCAACGACCCCATAGACTGCAGCCTACCAGGCTCCTCTGTCCGTGGGAGTTTCCAGGCAAGAGTACTGGAGTGGGATGCCATTGCCTTCTCCAGCATAAAGACAAATTACCCAATTTAAAAATGGGCAAAGGGTTTAAACAGACATGTCGCCAAAGAAGATATACAAATGTCTGATGAGCATGTGAAAAGATGCTCAACATTATTAGCCTTTAGGGAAATTCAAATAAAAAACAATGAGATACCACTTTATACCTAGGAGAAGGCTATAATAAAAATGACAGAAATTGGAATTTTAATACATCTATGGTGGGTATGTAAAATGGTGTAATTGCTTTTAGCACACAGTCTAGCAGTTACTCAAAATGTTAAACATAGTTACCATATGAGTTAGCAACTCCACTCAAAACATGTCCCTATAGAAAACTCGTACATGCATACTCATAGTAGCATTATTTATAATAGCTCCAAAGTATAAACAATCCAAATGTCTACCAACTGATGAATGGATGAATAAAATGTGGTATATCCATATACATCTTTGAATTGCCAAAATGATTTGTTAATAAAAAGCAAAGACTGAGGCATGCTACAACATGGATGAACTGTAAACCTATCCTGAGGGAAAGAAACCAGTCACAAAGACTACATATTGTATTCTATTCCACAAAATGTTCAGAAGAGACACAGAAGTAGAATGGTGGCTGCCTAGGGTTGGAAGTCTTACAGGAACAGGGTGTGACTACAAATGAGTACAGGATTTCTCTATGGGCAACGAAAATATTGTAAAACTGACTGTGGTGATAGCTGCATAATTAGTTGAATTAAAAAAAACATTGAATTGTATTTTAAATGGGTCAGTTGTATGGTTTGTGAATTGTATCTCAGTAAATTGTTGTTGTTTACTTTTTAAGATATAGGACTTAAAAAGTTTCTACTCTGTTACTGGCAATTTTGTAGGCAGCGGCTGGGGGTGGGGGTGGGTGGAATTTTGACTATTAAAATATTCTTGGAATTTAAATTCTTGATTCCAAGAAGAATTAAGAAAATAGAAATGCATTTTCTCCTCATGTGTAATATACACTGATCTGTATGTTAAAGAAATAGACGTGAATTTAAGCCGCTGGGTAAACTGGCACTGATCCCTTCTAAATAGCTCTGCACTGTGGGCCCCATGAGTAGCCAGGTCTTACAGAAAGACTATGTCTCTGGCAGAACAGAAATTTCCAGCTGTTTTTGGAAGGAGAAGCTACTTTTACTTTCTATGAAGTCTTAAAGTAAACTGAAAAAAAAGAGAGGTAATGGGATAGAAAGAAGAGAGGTCATGAAATCTCCAGGATCTAGTCCTAGTTCTACTGAATTCCTGATCTCAGGGGTCTTATATGTAAAAGGCAGATAATTGCCCATGCCTTAATCACCTCATAGATTGTTATAAGGTCCACATTAAAAAGAAAAAAAAGAAACAAAGTGGGCTATTGTTAGATCTGTCCTCAAAAGATTTGATCTTGAATTCTGTTTGCCAGTTTCTTAAAGACAGACCTGGTCAATGTACTTCACAGAGTATGAAATGAGAAACACAGGTTTAAGTATACCAAATGCCACTGAAATCAATACAAGTGTGTATCATGGTTAGTATTTGTAAACTACACCCACAAAATGTTACTCTTAAGTTTCCTTGGACATTCAAGAAAGAAGAGAAGAAGCCTGGCTTTCAGTCCACTTCAGTTCAGTTGCTCAGTCGTGTCCGACTCTTTGCGACCCCATGAATCGCAGCACGCCAGGCCTCCCGTCCATCGAGTCGGTGATACCATCCAGCTATCTCATTCTCTGTTGTCCCCTTTCCCTCCTGCCCTCAATCCCTCCCAGCATCAGAGTCTTTCCCAGGCTTTAAGAAAACCCAAAAGCAAGAGCAACAGAGGAGAATCCACTGATAGCTGCTGATCTGATGACTTGTACTGCACATATTACTGGAATTCCAAATTTGAGGTCTCTTATATAATGTTTCCAGATTTGGAGAATTGACACGTGTCTTGGTTTATCAGACTATGAGCAACTGAGGTTTCTGGGACAGTGGTTCTCAACATTTTTGGTCTCAAGACCCCATTACTCTCTTAAAATTGAGGACTTCCAAAAGCTTTTGTTTAAATAGGTCCATATGCAAATATTTACCATATTAAAAGTTAAAATTGAAAAAGCATTTAAATATTTAATTTACTTTAATAAAAGAAATCTATTATTTGTTAATATAAATAACACTTTTAATGAAAAACAAGCATATTTTCAAAGAAAGAAATTTAGTGAGATGAGTGACATCATGTTACATTTTTGTGAGTCAACTGCAATGCCTGCCTTAACAGAAGACAGCTGGATTTTCATCTATTCTTCTGCATTCATTTTGTTACCGCATGTTGTTTCATGAGAAAATGTAATTTGGCAAGAAAGGAGAATTTTAATAGCCTTTTTCAGACAACTGTAGATATTCTTCTCTGATACTATCTCCATACTTAACTAGTAGTTTTTTAAAGGTTAGTAGCAATATAGACTGAAGCCTTATCAATATACTTTTTGCATCTGTTAAACAAAATCCATTAGGCTTTTTGCACTGTGAAGAGATCTTTACCTGTACATGACTTCAGAGCAACATACACTGGTCATTTTGAAAATACTGGCTCATTGACTTATATAGATTTTCAAAGCTTATACATTTATTATAAAATATTTCAAAATCTCATCTGTTAAGTATCACTACCAACTTCACCAAAAACATCTTTAAGAAATGGGAAGCTGTCAATATCATGGTGGCAAGTGCAAGTTTCCCAACATACTATTTTCATTCAAAATCTTGAATTTCATCATCAGTTAATTTCCTTTGAAACGCTCACCTCATTCATTTTTGAAAACAATGTCTGCAAAATACCCAAGTCTGTACAGTTGGCTGTTTATTAGACAATCTTTCAAAATGTTGCTCCATGAAAAAAATCAGCTACTTTAGTTAGCAACTCAATTGTACAAGTGCTTTATGCCTAGTTCCCTTTCTATCACACAGAATATTTTAAAAATATGTACTCAAGGGTCAACATTTGATACAATAAAACTTTTACTGCTTTATCAAGGATATATTCTTGACATTACTCCTTCAACTATTTATTTTGTATTGGCAATTTCTGTCTTCATTTGATCACTCACATTAACATATAAATATGCCTTGATATTTCCCAAAAAAAGAAAACACACCAAAAAGGTTCCACATCCCTCCAAAACCAAAAAAAAAAATAAAAAAGAAAATAAAAAAATCTCCCTTTAACATATAATCTTTCCCAATTATGAGCTCATCTGTCTATCTCACTTCAACAAAATACCTCAGCAGGGCTTTCTACAATCAATGCCACCTCCTCACTTCCTATTCACCCTTCCACTCCTCCACTGAAACTGCTCTTGTTCCCAGGTCCACGGGATACTTCACCTCATAGGAGGATTTCATATAGATGATTGCTCTTTCTTTCCAGAAATTCTTAGTTACCAAATTATTACTTTCTCCTGGTTTTCCCTCTATCCAACTGGCCATTCCTCCCAGTCTTTGCTGGCTCATCTTCCTCTAAACTTTTAAACCTGAATTCCCAGGGCTAAACCCCACTGTATGCTTCTGTCTGTATCTGTCTCTCTCTCTGGAGCTACCGCTGCTTCCTGGCTGATTTCACTGGTACCATGAATTTAGATGTCACCTTTATATTGATGATGACCAAGTCTGTACCTGGTCTCTTCCTGGTTGATTTCACTGGTACCATGAATTTAGATGTCACCTTTATATTGATGATGACCAAGTCTGTACCTCTAGTACTGACTCCCACCCTAAGTTCCAGACTCATGAAAAACACACCAAAAAGGTTCCACATCCCTCCAAAACCAAAAAAAAAAATAAAAAAGAAAATAAAAAAATCTCCCTTTAACATATAATCTTTCCCAATTATGAGCTCATCTGTCTATCTCACTTCAACAAAATACCTCAGCAGGGCTTTCTACAATCAATGCCACCTCCTCACTTCCTATTCACCCTTCCACTCCTCCACTGAAACTGCTCTTGTTCCCAGGTCCACGGGATACTTCACCTCATAGGAGGATTTCATATAGATGATTGCTCTTTCTTTCCAGAAATTCTTAGTTACCAAATTATTACTTTCTCCTGGTTTTCCCTCTATCCAACTGGCCATTCCTCCCAGTCTTTGCTGGCTCATCTTCCTCTAAACTTTTAAACCTGAATTCCCAGGGCTAAACCCCACTGTATGCTTCTGTCTGTATCTGTCTCTCTCTCTGGAGCTACCGCTGCTTCCTGGCTGATTTCACTGGTACCATGAATTTAGATGTCACCTTTATATTGATGATGACCAAGTCTGTACCTGGTCTCTTCCTGGTTGATTTCACTGGTACCATGAATTTAGATGTCACCTTTATATTGATGATGACCAAGTCTGTACCTCTAGTACTGACTCCCACCCTAAGTTCCAGACTCATGACCAAGTCTGTACCTCTAGTACTGACTCCCACCCTAAGTTCCAGACTCATATATCCTGTTGCTTACTTCAAGACTCTACTTGGCTTTCTAAAAGGCAATTCAAGTTTAACATTTCAAACCCTGACTCCTGGACCATTCTCCATCCCAATACAGCATTTTCATAATCTAGCTGCTCACATATAAAACCTAGGAGTCATTCTTGATTACTCCTTTTCTCCAGTCTCCCACATTTAATCCATTAGTTCATCTCCCATAATATACTGGGATATATAATATTATATTAGTTTCAGGTATATAACACAGTGATTCAGTGTATGTATATATTGTGAAATGATCACAACAATAAGTCAACATCCATCACCACACATAGTAGCAAACTTTTTTTTTCCTGTGGTGAAAATTGTTAAAATATGCCCTCCCAACAACTTTCAAATATACAATATGGTATTAACTGTAGTCAACATGCTACATTGTACATTATATCCCCAGGACTGACTGACTTTATAACTGGAAGTTGGTAGCTTTTGACAACCTTCACCCAGTTCTGCCACCTCCTACCCTCACCTGTGACAATCACCACATAATATGTTCTTTTTACCTATGAGTTTGGGCTTTTTTTTGTTGTTGCTGTTAATTCAGATTTCACGTATAAGTGAGATCATATGCTAATTACTTCATTTAGCATAATACCCTCAAGGTCAATCCATGTTGTTGCAAATGGAAGGATTTCCTTCTTTTCATAGCTGAATATTCTTGTGTGTGTGTGTGTGTGTGTGTGTGTACACACATACCACATTTTATCTGGTCATCTGCTGATGGACACAAATAATTTCCATGTCTTATTTTAAATGAGCTCCCCTGGTGGCTCAGATGGTAAAGAATCTGCCCACAATGCAGGAGACCCAGGTTTGATCCCTGGCTTGGGAAGATAACCCTGGAGAAGGGCATGGCAACCCATTCCAGTATTCTTGCCTGGAGAATCCCATGGGCAGAGGAGCTATTTTAAATAATGCTGCAATGAACATGAGGGGGTGTACATATCTTTTCAAGTTAGTGTTTTCATTTCCTTTGAACAAATAACCCAAAGTGGAAATGCTGGGTCAAGTGCTGCCCTTTTCACTGTGCAGGGTGATGACAAGGGTCACTTGGATAATTAATATATGTATGTATATTATAGACTGTAAAGCTCTCCAAAAATATATAATTTTTGATTTACTATTCTGGAAACTAAAAACAAACTACTGTGCTATACACAAATACTAATATAATGTCCTTATAAACTTACTGACAATTATGGCAGGAGCTGGTTTCTTAAACCATGTTAATTACACTGTACCTCAATCTCGCCAAGTCTATTTCTATAGTGTTACAGGCTGCCCAAGAGGGAAGACTACTTCCAACCAAAGGGGCTGGCACTTGAAAAATATTAGTAAATGGTGTTAAAAACAAGGCACTTTGCTTTATTCACTTTCAATATCAACTCTGCACACACACACCCCTTTAGACAGCAGTGACAGGAAGAGGGCAGGCAGGCCTTACCAACCCTCTCAGCTCTTCAAACAACACTTGAGGATTTCTACTTGAAGGCCTGTCTTTCTAAGCTTGGGCTTTCAAAACTTGGGCTGGACCGATCCCAAATACTGAAGTAACAAATATTACTAAATTCTGTCATTTCCTCTACCAAAAAAAGTGATTTTACTACTACTTCTGGTTGTGATGAAAGGTCCTATTGACTATTCAAACCCTCAATCAAGTTATGGATGCAGTATTAAATGACTTCACTCCTTTTTCTCTGGCAGTTTAACACATGCCAGTGCTTTCATCCACCTCCACTAACGTGGCTTATAAATTACTGAGGTGGGGTCATTTTAATAGTATGATTTGTTCACATCTCTAGAGATGGGGTATAAGTGAGGCTGGCTGAAAAGACAAACTCCCCTTTGACAACATGTATTGGTGTATGTATATATGTGTGTGTGTGTGTGTATATATATAATATATATATATAATTAACCTTCACAAGTTGGAAGTATCTTATTAATATAATACCTGGTTATGAGCCATAATAATTATGGTTCTGTGAATTCTTATAAGCTGAAATGTAAGAAAGTGATGGTAGTAAGGCTAAAGACAAAATGGCGTTAACGTGAAAAAAGTTGAAGGTCACAAATTTGTTGAAAGTTTCTTTCTAAACGCTCAGAAGAGGCCTCATGAATGAACTATGAAACCTAAGAAAGTCTGTTTATAAGAAGTTTATTGTCGTCTCCTTTTAAAACTGCCATAACAGTGATGAAAAAACACTAGAGAGCAAGATACTTGCTCCTTATGGAATCAGAGTGGTTAACCCATTAAACACACACACAAATGTACTACTCTCTGAATTTCAGAGTATAATGTTACAGAAGATACAAAATTAGTAGAAATAATCCATTTTTTAAACAGAGAAATAAAACTAGCTCAGCATACTTGTGGCTTTAGTTCAGTTAAGGATAAAATTAGAAGTGCTCTACAGTGAGGCCCAAACAGTGCTGGAGCGGAGTCTGATAAAGAGGGCTGGCTGTCTCCAGTTTCCCGTTGCACCTAGTCAGCCTTCCTCTTGGTCTTGTTCTCAAAGGAGGCTATTCTTAGCACCCCCTTTATACCTTACTTTGCCATTCCTGTTGGACCTGAGAAGAATTAAGTGTGCATGTGTGTACATGCATGCATGTGTGTGTGCCCATGTATGTGTGTTTGAAGCTGGGATTTATGAGGAAATCCAGGCATTTCAGTCCTGGCTTTAATTAGGAGTAGGTTTCACCTGGAAACTTCTAAAACTGACTTAGGCCTTACGTGTTTAAAGCAAGAAACAGAAAATAGGGCAAAGAGAGAAGAACCTCTGAACTCGGATCAGAACTTAATTCTACTAAATGAGGACAACCTTCCTGACATCTTGACTCCCAGACTCTGGACCCCAGTGTCCACATGCTCTTTTCCACCTTGGCTGACTTCACTGGAGGTGCTCTCTAATTTACTTAGATCTCTTCTCCCTTAACGCATCCTTAGTCTGGCCACTGCTTGACAGTTTTCATCTAAGCACTATCTTCTCTACGGTATGACAGCTGTCGTTAGTAATGTGAGCTACACAGACTTGAAATTAAGGTCCTGTTTCTTAGACTGAGATATTCTTCTGCCAAAACTGGAGGGAGGGAAAGCATCAGCTGTGGGAAGAATGGCACACAGAAAGATGAGTCATGGGCTAGAGGCTGTGAGCAAGGCTGCTTGCGCCTGGAATGAAGAACACGAGTAGGATGGCGGTAATAGTAAAAGCAATGTGAGGTTCTAAGCAAATGATTAATCGATGACTGAAAACTAGAAATATGATTCAGTATTGGAAAAGTCTAAAACCAAATTAAAAAAACAACAACATTAAACTTAAGTTAGATGACAGGAAGAAAGGCAAAAGTGACAACATATGGAAGAATAACTCTAGATCCATCAGAAATGAATACGGCAATTGTTCAGTGAGTCTTTAGAATCATATGGATAAAAAGCAATTCAGTTCATAAAAACAAAAACATCATAAAACTTATTGTTTCTATATAAAAGAAAGGTCTGAGGATACAGTTGATAATGTCTTTAAATAACAGCCAAACAGTGGGATCTCTTCCATGTGACAGTCCAACTGGAAGGATGTCTGAATAAAAACAAGGCACTGAAGCTGATCTTACTCTACAATTAGAAAATTTATGGCATGTTACCTCTTGAAGTAGAGCCATGTGTACTAAGGAAATGTGGTATATCTGTTTCAGGAAAATGCAAATCCAAGCATCTGATAGCCTTTCTATGGCATGTGGAAAGATATTAAGTGAGATATGAACAGGTATGACATTGGGAGAGCCACAAAAACCCAAGATGGGCTGGAAGGACCACGTGCTTGGACTTTTCTTTGGGGCCTTGGATAACAGGTGAGGAGACTGTCAGGGACTTGCCAAAGTCACTAAACTTTTACTCCATAAACAACTCCCTATGCAAAATGAGTTCCTAGACGTGGTCTAAAGAAAAAAGTTATGTGAAAAGAAAGCTATTACCAGTCAAGCTGCAGAAGCAAGAGGTTATAAAGCCCACACATTCAATTACAACCTACTAGCCTGCAGAATCCCAGGGACGGGGGAGCCTGGTGGGCTGCTCTCTATGGGGTCGCACATAGTCGGACACGACTGAAGTGACTTAGCAGCAGCAGCAAGTAACAACTCAGTAAAGGGTTTCTGAGTTTAGCAGGAGGAATCTTATTTGTACCCATTGTTTCTCTGTAGTATTTATAATGGCACAGAAAAATACTGTGGCCAAAAAAGAACTCTGTATTATCACTGTAACAAGTTAAATAAAAGAGTAGACTGTANGACTGAAGTGACTTAGCAGCAGCAGCAAGTAACAACTCAGTAAAGGGTTTCTGAGTTTAGCAGGAGGAATCTTATTTGTACCCATTGTTTCTCTGTAGTATTTATAATGGCACAGAAAAATACTGTGGCCAAAAAAGAACTCTGTATTATCACTGTAACAAGTTAAATAAAAGAGTAGACTGTAGAACTTATTCATAAAGAGGGTTAGCAATCCAAGAAAGCAGGCTGCCATGTGCCAAGTAGGAGATAAGCACAGAGGGGTTACTTACCTGTGCTATATTTTTGTTCAGAAGATAGACACCGTAATCAAACTGCAACTTCTCTCCTCCTTTTGGGTATAATGGAAACCTAAAAAAGGTAAAGCAGGGTCAGAAGTTTTCCAGAACTGGAGTAAAGCAACTCCAGGTAGTTGATAAAGGTGGAAGCTTCTTGGATATAGCATAAATATCTGAAAATTTGGACTAGGCTACTTATACAGTCACTGCAACCTATTATCTTAATATCTTCATCATAACATTAGGCAGATCACAATGATGGCAGTTTTGTTTCAAAGGAAGAATTGAGTAAGTCTTGCAACAAGGGACTAATAAACAAGACAGTGATCCACCAATCTCAAGTATAAACTTACCACCCTAAGATTAAGATCCTAGAATTTTTTTCCTTTAACACTTTGGATCTGACATCTCAACTTCTATTAAATTAAGAAAAAAAAAAAAATCACACTTGAAAGCAATATATAAGCTTCCTGTTTCTTCTGATATGGTTAGTCAAATCAACAGCACCAGTGAGCAAAAATTCATCAAGAATTCATTTACATTTGTATGGAGTGCTATTTGGATGTTACTTCTTCAAGGCAATGTACTCATGCCATAGTGTTCTTCTAAAGCTTTCCATTTTAACTTGACTCACTGAAGCAACAAAGGCATGAGATCTATAGATCATTATATAGGTGATGAGTTATTTTAGGGAATAAGTTTAATTCACTATTTTCCTTTTTCCTCTCCTATAAATGGAGAAGAAAAGGTATGTACCTATGTTCTATCATATTTTTTCCTGATTCTCCAAATACATTTTAACCTCTGCAATAGATTTCTCTATAGACAGATCAATCACAACTTAAATATGGTCAAGAAGAAACTTTACTGTCCTTAGTTTTGCAATATATGATTATTTTAATCTTATAGAAATAAATAAATTGCTAGATAAGTTTTAATTTCAATTGTGGTTTAAGTGTCTGAGAAAAAGATACATTCCATAATGCTTGAAGGATATATTGTTTTCTAGGAAAAATAAAAGAAACAGAATTTAAAGCCTTATATTAAATTCTCAAGTTGCTGATATCATAGTGTCCAAAAGGTAAATTTGCTGCACTATAAAATTATAGGCACTAGGGAGCAACCCAGGTCTTGAACTGTCTTTATGCTCTACAGTGGAACACCAAACGCTTCATACACCCATCAAGAAGGTGTAGCTTTGTATTTAATTGAAGCTATAAAAAAATAAAGTAGGACATACGGTTTGGCCCTAAATTGAGATGCATTCAAATTATAGCAAAGAAAGTCAGGATAAGCAAAGTGTAACACACCAGGCTTTTACAGGGTATCTGGGAATCATTCAAATTTGTATGGAATAGTTTGCAAAGAAACTACCTAATTGAAAGGATATACCAGCACAGGGGTATTCTGAAGAAATCTACTAGACTCCTCAAGCTCCATACTGTATAGCTGTTATTCTATAAATCACTACTCGTAGACCATCTGCACAGCTCTCCAAACCCACAATATATCTCCACTTTCAAGTTATAAATGCAAAACTGTTTCCAATGTTGGAAAATAAATTGAATTAAGCATACACTGAAAACCAAGCCTCTAAATCCTGAAAAATGGATGTTACAACACTGACTTTATTACTTCATTGGGATTTCTTCATAGAAGGAAAGAGCCCCAAGGTGTGCATGTACCATTAAAACAAATCTAAAGAGTGAGTAGAGAGAAAGATTCAGATAGGGAAATTAAGAGAGATCAAATATTAGGACAGAGTTCACATCTTATATTGCTTTCAAATTCTTATAAGGTCATGTCATGTTGAACTATCACATAGTACATGGATTTATAGACCTATTAACGAGCAATCTAGGAAAATGAAATCCATTTAAAAGGGTAAAAACCTATTACCATTAGGACATAAGATACAAATCAAAGGCATTTTAGTTCAATATACATAGAGAATCTTACTAGCAAACTGCAGGTTTAGACAGGAATGTGGTCATTTAAGTACAACAAGAAAAATGCTCTTAGCACAAATAGAACTCATTTAAGAGAATATTACATGAAATAACTAGAGGAACAACTACGTATTTTCTATTATTATACCTTTACAAAAAATGCAATTAAAATGCACAGTATTAAATTATTTTTCAATTTAAATTATACTGTCAAGTTGTATAAAAAATTCACTGATTCTACATGGTAAAAATCAACGAATCAGAAAGCAATAGATAGATTATCTGTGAAGATGGCTTAGCACTCTGTAGTACCTAGTAATTTCAGTGTGAATACAGAATTATGACATGAGTACCATGAAGCTACTTTGACTGCAGGCTGTATTGACAGAAACAGCAGATAACCAGGGCACGTGCTAGTGTCAACCACTGTGTACTGGCTCAGGCTATACTGACAGATTTATGTTCGGTTCTGGGAGTTAAAATTTCTTTTTACAAGTATACAGATAAATAACTGGGAACCTTTCTAAAAGGTTATGTTTCTTACAGGTTTTGTAATAATCTGACTATATAAAGCATGCAGTGAAGTAGGGTGGTCTGGTGATTTTGTTATTTAAAAAAAAACTGTCCTGCCTCAGTCACCTACTTAGTGGAAGAGATAATGACCTCAGCACTGGGTCTTCAGTTATATATTCAGTGTTCTTTCTCTGGGTCCTTTGGAGAATAATACCAGGGATGACTGGAAGAACAGGAGACATAGGAGTTTTGAGAGAAATGGTTGAAGGAACCAGAGGTGTTTAGCCTGGAGGACAGAAGCCTCATGGACAACAAATGAAGGGCTTGCAGAGAGAATAGGGGCTGGTTTGTTCTCATGGCTTCAAGCAGGAAAATCCGAAGTTAATGGTTAAAAAGTTACAGGAAAATCGATGTCACCACAGAATTAGTTAAAACCTAAACTATCTTGAGTGGAGGCAGCAATTAGAGGCTGAGCAACAAGTAATTATCATATGACGAGCTGCAGCGGCTCTGGCGCAAGTGCCCAGGTAGCCTGGTCCCTGTTGACTCCATGCCCCCCTTGTTGCTTCTGGAAGTGGCTCAGAATCACCCAATGTCGGTGGACCTCCAAAACGGGGAGATGCACAGTGGGCACCTGGTGAGCTGCAACAACTGGATGAACATCAACTTGCAGTGAGGTGATGTGCACATCCAGGAACAGGGACAAATTATGGTGGGTGCCCGAGTGCTGTATCCACAGCAGCACCATCAAGTACCAGCACCTCCCTGACGAGATCTTCGACATGGTCAAGGGGGAGGTGGTGCCAAGGCCCGTGGCAGCAGTGGCTTCAGCAGCAGAAGGGCCCTGGCAAGGGGGCCGCTGGGCGAGGCGGGATCCCAGGCACTGGCAAAGATCAGCCGGAAAAGCAGAGAGGCAGGCAAACAGTGAGCCAACTCTCTGTTCCCCAGAGACTGAGCCGCCATCACTGAGCTTCTGCTCCCACCCTCAAGGCTGCTTTTCTACTCTCCAGGTTACAAATCTCTTCAGAACAAAGAGAGGCAGGTGTCGTGAGAGGAACCCCCCCACCCCGCCTGTCATCTGTGGTCTTCCTCCTCTTTTGTTAGCTAGGAGTTCTACAGTTGGGTTTCCCTTGTGGCTCATGTCCCCCTGCAATGCAGGAGACCTGGGTTCAGTCCCTGGGTTGGGAAGATCCCCTGGAGAAGGGAAGGGCTCCCCACTTCAGTATTCTGTCCTGAAGAATTACATGGACTGTATAATCCTTGGGGTCTCAAAGAGTCAGACATGACTGAGCGACTTTTATTAAGCACAGAAATGTTATTCTGTGCTTCTGGTTTTGTGAAGTTATACCCAAACTTGATTTCTGGAAGACTGTGTTTAATGCATCTTTAAGGCCTCACTCTTGTTTTAAGGTCAGGCATTTTCCAAACAGGTTTGTTTTGTCTTTTGTGGTATATGCCTGCATGGCGAACAGCTGGGAGGTCTTTAAGCTGTTTGCATTGAGACTGACAGGCTGGACAATTTCTTGAACACAAACCCCAACTGCCTTTTCAAAATGAACCCAGGCAAACCTTTGCCTCAGAGGCTGTTGTGGGGGACGACGTTGGGCCCTGTCCCTTTGCTTCCTCTCTCCTTCTGTGCAATAAAAATAAAAACAAATACAGCTACAAAAAATACTAACTACGCACTCAGAGGCCTAGGGTGGCTGAATGGTGGCTGCCAAACATGTCCATATTTGGAAACCCACAACCTGCGAATGCAACATTATTCGGAAAAAGGGTAAAAGTCTTGAGATTAGAGTATCTTTGATTATCCAGCTGGGCCCTAAATCCAGTAACTGTCCTTCTAAGGGACGTGCAGAGGAGGGACATAGAGAAGAGGAGATGGTCATGTGAGGATGAAGGCAGAGATCTGAGTTACACAGTTACAGGCCCAGGAATGCCTGGAGCCAGAAGCTGGAGAAGGCAAGGAAAGAGTCTCCCCTAGAGATTTCTGTGCCCTGATTTCAGACTTCTGGCCTCCAGAACGATGAGAGAATAAATAGCTGCTACTTTAAGTCACCAAGTCTGCGATAATTTGTTACAGCAGCCCTAGAAATTAACACAGGGGGAATCAAACACTGGATGGCCCATTGCACTTGATGAGATATAATATCTCATTCATCTCCAAGATCCTATAGTTCTGAATATGCCAAACTAAATATACTGAATATAACTTCACATTTCCCTCCAGAACTGAGAATATATTTCAAGAGTATAATGCCATAGGGTCATCATGATAGGCATCAGCTAAGGCTGCAAAGAAGACCTACTGAAGTGTCAGCAAATGAAATGTGAGAAAAAACAGATTCCTATGTATGTGCTGAAAGTAGGAAAAATTTTAAAATTTATATATACACATAAATTTTATATATGATACATATTCAAATTACTTTATGTGTATATGTATATTAAAAATATACTTCACTCAATTTGGAAAAAAACTATGAAATAAATTTATTTTGAATCTTTTTTTCTAAAAGATACAATTACATTAAGCCTTTTCCTCTCATCCCCAAGCCAGACATTTCTAAAAAGGATTCCACATTGGTTACAGTTTCTCAGCTTCACCTTTGGAATCCCACAGCCATGTCTGGCTCTTTGAAGGCTCTGTTGAGGATGAAGATATGGCTATGGTTAATTCCAAACCTTTATTGTGCATATTAAGGTCACTTCTGCTCATTGTATGTATAGAAAATGTGACAACATGTCCTCAATATGTTCCAAGGCCAACAGTTTTCTTCAAACTCAACTTACTTTCTCCCATCTAGGTCAGTATCCCCCACAACTTGCTTCAGTTACTCAGGCATTTGATTTTTATTCCTTTTTGCATTTTATGTATGTAGTTCAACAGGTCCATAAGTCTTTTTTTTTTTTTTTTTTTTGGTGAAACAGTCTCCCCTCTCTGTTCTCATTACCACTCTGGAAAGTTCTTAGTGCTTGTGTGCACTGCAGGATGTTTAGCGCCATTCCTGTCCTCTATTCACTGGATAAGGTATTGTTATTTTCCTCAAGTAACTTTTTATCATGTCAGTGAGTAGCCCTGCTTCTTAATTCACTATTGTTGTAAATGTCAACTTCTCTGCCTCAGTTTCAAGGCCTCAGTGATCTGACTTGTTGCAGGATTTATCTGCAACCTTATCCTGTTCAAGTGTGTTCCTCATAGTCTCATGAACACACCACGCTCCTTTCTTTCTACTTTGCTGGAAATGCTTGTCTCTTTCTTTCCTTCCACCTGGCAGAGTAAAAGAGACTATTATATTTGGTCATGACTAATAAAAGGAAAACGTTTTTCCGCTGAGTTTTATCACTAAAGTTTTATGCATAACTCATTGCAAGTTGGTGATAATACAGAAGAACTGTAAGCTGGGCCAGAGGCACACAAGACGGAAAATGGCTAGAGAATGTGAGGGAAAAGGAAGAGGAGTCAAAGTGAGCAAGGTGATGGGTCCAGATCAAACCAGGTCTCCCAGGACACAGTAAGGACTTGGGTTTTTACTCTGAATGAGAGGGGAAGCTCTGAAGGTTCTGAAAAGATGAGTTTCTCTCAGAGAAGTAAGTTCATTTGCACTTTTTTTTTTTTTTGATTTGGCATATAAGAAATATCATATGATATTTGTCTTTCTGTGTCTGACTAAGCTCACTCAGTATGACCGTCTCTAGATACATCCATGTTGCTACAAATGGCATTATTTTCTTTTTACGGTTGAGTAATACTCCGTCTTATAGACACACCACATCTTCTTTATCCATTCCTCTGTGATGACATTTAGGCTGCTTCCACGTCCTGGCTATTGTAAACAGTGCTGCAGTAAACACTGGGACACATGTGTCTTTTGGAATTATGATTTTCTCTAGGTATATGCCCAGGATGGACTGCTGGGCCCTGTGGTGATGGTTTTGGTTAGGGTTCCAGTAGTCAAGAGGAACATGTATGAAGAGACCTGAACCACAATTTGTAGGCAGAATGCAAGAACTTTGTGACTGGTGGTTGTGACAGTGGTGAAGAGAGAGGGGCAGAGACGACACTCTGGTTCCTCAGTCGAGTGACTCAGGCGGACGGTGGTGTCTATGAACCAGACAGGGAAGGCTGAAGAGAAGCAGGCAATGCATACTATTCATGTGTACAACATTTATAGTGAATTTTACATAGAATGTTATTATACATAAAATTAAGAGAGAAATCTGGGGTAAAAACAGCAATTCTTCTTTCAGCTGTGTGCTCAGCTGTGTCCACCTCTTTTCCACCAAGACAGGGAAGGCTGAAGAGAAGCAGGCAATGCATACTATTCATGTGTACAACATTTATAGTGAATTTTACATAGAATGTTATTATACATAAAATTAAGAGAGAAATCTGGGGTAAAAACAGCAATTCTTCTTTCAGCTGTGTGCTCAGCTGTGTCCACCTCTTTTCCACCACATGGACTGTAGCCCACCAGGCTTCTCCGTCCATGGGATTCTCCAGGCAAGAATACTGGAGTGGGTTGCCATGCCCTCCTCCATTAAAAAAAAAAAAAAATCAATTAAAGAATTACAGAAAAACTTAAATGGAAACTAAAGTCACAGGTATGAATGAGATGGTCTACAGAAATCATGGAGAACAGGGTTGTTTCATAGGCTTAAGAATATCAACAAGAGATGAAAGATAAAAAGGGGCCTGAGAAAGACTGCTCAGAAGGATTTTGAGGAAAACCAGGTATCTCGCCAGAAAAGCACAGAAAAAGTGCTAATTTAAGAAGGAAGATATCAGTTCAGTTCAGTCGTCCAGTCGTGTCCGACTCTTTGCGACCCCGTGAATCGCAGCACGCCAGGCCTTCCTGTCCATCACTCCAGCAGTAGTCAAATGCTGCCGACGGTTCAAGCCAAACAGACATGAAAACACGTCTACTGGATGTAATTACATGAATTCACTGGTAGGTAGCTTTGGTAATATGGTAAACACAAGCTTAAATGAAGCAGTAGGAGATGAAGACTGGTTTAAGCTCAGGGGTGATGAGGTGAGGAAATGGAGATGATGTGAAGTTTGGCACAAAGAGAGGAGAGCTCTGTAACTAGAAGGACATGGTCAAGCATAGCAGGATGCCCTGAGAATGTGAGAGGGGACGGGCTCTACATCCTACAGGTGGAGAGGGCCCAGGAGGAGGATTTGCCTAGGATAGCAGGTGGGCCAACTCTTTCCCTATAATAGGAAGGATGAAAGAAAGTGATCACCAGAGAAACAGTTAACTCATTCAACAGTATCCACTCCACTCACACGGTGTGCCAGGTGTGGTGGTGACAGCGGAGCTTCAAGTACAGTGGAGCACACAGACACTGCTCACATAATCACACTGTCAAATACATAATTTATAAATTAAACACTCTGAAGGAAAGGAACACGAAGGTGGACAAAGACTGAGAGAGTCAGGGAAGACTTCTGAGAAAAAGTGATGTTTTAGCTGAGACCTCAAAGATGAGTAGGAACTAAGGGAAAGAATGTTCCAACTAAAGGAAGCGGCATATACAAAGAAGCCACCGCAGGGGGAAGTGTGCTGCTACATGGAACTGAAAGAAGGCCAGTGCAGTTAGTCTGAGGGGTGTTCTGGCAAGAGAGGAAGTTAAAGCTGGATAGGAAGGTGGATTATGCAAAGGTCTCAAGACCATGTCAGGTCACAGTCTGACTTTTTTTTACCCCCTAAGAAAAATAAGAAACCACGGAAGGATTTCAAACAAAGGTATAACCTGCTCACATTTTCATTTGATGTGTTCCTTCTTTAATCAACTCTTTCTCCTTGAACTTTACTGACAACAACGGATTAACATTTTGAAAAAAATATGCTGACTGCAAGTGGCGGATGGTTTGGAAAAGGTGAGAGACTCTCCTGTGGCAGTGAGAGAGATCATGGTGCTCTCTTGGTGAGAGATCATGGGTGCTTGGACTAATGTGGCAATGTTAGAAACGGAAAAAAGGAGACTAATTCGGAAGATGTTTAAGAGATAAATCATAAAAATTTGGTTATGGTTTGGATGTGAAAGGTGATAAAGAGGGAGAGATCATAAATAACTCAATGTTTTGTTTTGGATGAAAGTTTGATCAAATGGAAGAACAAGTTGAACAAAGAAATATAATAGAACCGCTGAGCACTAATGAGAGCCCAGAAGTGGTCATTAATCAGGAGTTTATAATGAAACTATTATGTAACTCTCTACACATCTGCTTGCATGCAGCAGG
The DNA here is from genome assembly GCA_006410675.1 of Oreotragus oreotragus. NCBI lineage: Eukaryota > Metazoa > Chordata > Mammalia > Artiodactyla > Bovidae > Oreotragus > Oreotragus oreotragus. The sequence goes on from SJYX01017175.1 coordinate 207,509, forward strand.
TACAGAGAAAATCGACAGCAAGGCTATAGGAATGATAAGAAGTCACACTGGGGCAAGACAAGGGTGTTACTAAAATAATGGGCCATGTAATGTAAACTGGTTATGAGAAACGCTGGGCTGGATGAAGCACAAGCTGGAATCAAGACTGCCAGGAGAAAGATCAGTAACCTCACATACGCAAATGACACCACCCTTATGGCAGAAAGTGAAGAACTAAAAAGCCTCGTGATGAAAGTGAAAGAGGAAAGTGAAAAAGTTGGCTTAAAGCTCAACATTCAGAAAACTAAGATCATGGCATCTGGTCCCATCACTTTATGGCAAACAGATGGGGAAACAGTGGCATACTTTATCTTTTTGGGCTCCAAAATCACTGCAGATGGTGCCTGCAGCCATGAAATTAAAAGACACTCCTTGGAAGGAAAGTTATGACCAACCTAGATAGCATATTCAAAAGCAGAGACATTACTCTGCCAACAAAAGTCCGTCTAGTCAAGGCTATGGTTTTTCCAGTGGTCATGTGTGGATGTGGGAGTTGGACTATAAAGAAAACTGTCGAAGAGTTAATGCTTTTGAACTGTGGTGTCGGAGAAGACTCTTGAGAGTCCCTTGGACTGCAAGGAGATCCAACCAGTCCATCCTAAAGGAGATCAGTCCTGAGTATTCATTGGAAGGACTGATGTTGAAGCTGAAACTCCAATACTTTGACCACCTGATGCGAAGAGCTGACTCATTTGAAAAGACCCTGATGCTGGCAAAGATTGAGGGCAGGTGGAGAAGTGGACGACAGAAGACAAGATGGTTGGATGGCATCACCGACTCAATGGACATGAGTTTGGGAGAACTCTGGGAGTTGGTGATGGACAGGGAGGCCTAGGGTGCTACAGTCCATGGGGGTCGCAAAGAGGCAGACACGACTGAGTGACTTAACTGAACGTAACTGGATAAAGAGGACATGTCTGAAGGTCACCAAGAAGAACAATGAACAGGAGGCTAACATACAGGCTCAGAGAGCAAGATGCTAGAATCAGATTCTGACTATGGACTAACAGAAATGATGACCTGATTCAGAGTTTAACCATGGGAGTAAATAAAAATGATGGGACACAAGAGGTCACTGGTGCCAAAGATCAAGCAAATGAAAGGCCAAGGTGTTGAATGAATCATCTATTTGTGTGTTAATGTCATCCATCATAACAAGCTTTTCAATAGAAAGAAAAACTGTTTCTCTTTCCTATGTTATCTGTGTACTTTGTTTCTCTGTTGCCAAAACACATGATGAGTAATGGGGTTATAACAGAGACTCGCAGGGGAAAAAAGCATGTCTCAAAGGAACAGGTTTTTGTATGTTTGCTTTGCCAACAGGGTAAAGAGGTTAGAATCTAGAAAAAGCAATGAGGAGTATGAAAACCCCAATCTCATCTCCTGAATCTGAATATACCTACTAGCATATAAGAAAATTAACAGCTACCAGTGGGTACCCATGGATTCTTCAGAACATCAGATTCAGCTAGGGCAAGAGACAGGCTGAATTCCCTGAGAAGAGAGCCTGAAGACTCAGGAGACATCGTTGATTTCACAGGTGTACTTTAAAGGAAGCAGCTGGGAGACTAGATGGCTGGGTCAGGGTCAACAAAGTAGAAGGCATTTTGAAGGCAATGGAGACGATTACAAAAGGTTTACAAGTATTTTGATGGAAGGTTGAGGTATTCCCATTTGGTAGCTTCTATTTTCTTTATAAAGTGAGAAATGAGATGCTTTATCAAGAATGAAAGGGAAAACTGCAGATGGGTAAACACAAGAAGAGGCTTGAGACAGTCAGATAGAAGGAGAATCAGATATCTAGGATGTATCAGTCCAACTGAAATAGACTCTGAATTTACAGTGCTCCAATCTTTCCAACTGTTCCTTTTTTTTTTTTCCTGTAGGTAAGTGGGTTAAGGATGATGGAGTAAGAATATTTAGGATACTGAAAAGAGACAAACTATAAGCCTGAAGCTACTAGGTTAATGACAGTGGCCTAACAAGGGCAGGATGATGGAGGCAGTCTATAAGAAGGTGCATAAATCTCAAAAGGCTTTTAAAATGATAATAGATTAAAAATAACAAATTTAATGCCAGTGATAAAATAATCCTGGGGGGGAGGGCAGAATCTTTTGTTGGTCTAAGTTCTAAATAATTGCTGAAGTGACTGTTTGATTCCAATATAAATGCAATCTTCAAATTAGGATGTTTTCATTATGCATATGCTAATATTAAACTTTATATCAACATGAAAGTTAATCTGAAGAACTCTTTCCAAGCTTTCTCTGGACACAGTCTGTGTCCCCAGACTGTCTGGTATTACATATTCCCATGCTTAAACAGTAGCTTCAAAATAAACAATGATATAGCAATGTGTAATTTTTCTTAGTTCTGAACTATTTTTTTTCCTGGTGTAGTTATATAAGGTTCAGTTCAGTTCAGTTGCTGAGTCGTGTCCAACTCTAAGGTTATCCAGATACAAAAACATTTACAATCAGCCTTGAACAAGGTACAGTAAAACACAAACCTTTAAAATTGCTCTCTAAAGATGGGTACACAGAAATCGTGTTCAAAAGAAAAAGTAAATACATATATATATATGTATATTTTTTCAATAAAAGAAAATTTTCTGCTTTTCTTTTTTGGCTATTATCGTGTGTCTCATTTCATGATTGTTACTGAAAATAATTTTATCATATAGAGAAAAAGGTATTGAAAATGATCTATCCTGGGACTTCCCTGATGGTCCAGTGGTTATGACTTCGCCTTCCAACTCAAGTAGTTGCAGGTTCAGTCCCTGGTCAAGGAGCTTAGATTCCACGTGCCTTCAGCCAAAAAACCAAAAACAAAACAGAAGCAAAACTGCAACAAACTCAATAAAGATTTTAAAACGGTCCACATTTTAAAAAAGATTTTAAAAAAAGATCCACTCTAAATGTCAAAACAGGAGGTATATGCAACTGAGAAGTGGTTTGGACATTACCTGGGCTTCCCTGATGGCTCAGAGGTTAAAGCATCTGCCTGCAATGTGGGAGACCTGGGTTTGATTCCTGGGTTGGGAAGATCCCCTGGAGAAGGAAATGGCAACCCACTCCAGTATTCTTGCCTGGTGAATCCCATGGACAGAGGAGCCTGGTGGGCTACAGTCCACGGGGTCGCAAAGAGTCGGACACAACTGAGCGACTTCACTTCATTTCTTCACACTCAGAGGCATGGGAGGTAGAAGAAACAGTCTCCTCTTGAAAAGACTCCAGGGTGATACTTTCAGAGGAGAGACAGTGATTTAACTTACATCAAGCAGTTGTATACTACAGTTATACAGTAAAGAGGTTGAAAACTTGTATATATTATAATCACTGAAGAGTGATATCAGAAAACACAGCAAAGATCTCAGAGGGAAGTGAGAAGAGGGATAATAGATCGGACAGAGGGTAACAAAAGTAAGTCCTCATAAAAGAATAGGAAGCAGAGTGATCTTCCCCTCTCCTCCTTTGGGGAAAGATAAGAAAAATAGAATATATAATAGGAAATCACATATAACTGTGAAAAATTAAATTACATTTGATATAATAGGTAATAAAATGCCATCTCAAGTTTTTAAAGGAGAAATCATGTAATGAAAAGATTTACATCAGATTATTCCTTTGCCAATATTAAATATAGTTCTTTAGACAGAGCTGTACTAAAAAAGAGAAGGGAATTTCAGGGAAATAGAATTCCAAATAATTTCAGTAAGAAGGTTAAAAATAATCCCCACTTTTTAAAACTTGGTAAGTTGCAGGGTTGTGGAAATTGTTAAAGAATTCAATATCAATTTCCTTGTAGAAACTTGCCAGTTTTTCCACACTCTTTTAGTAACTGTTGAAAAATAGTCTATAAGCAAATTTCAATGAACAGAGCAAAATTAAAAGATGGAAAGCATGTCTATTTTAATAGCTATTTTTATAAAATAAAAATTCTGCCAAGTAAATCAAAATCACATTCCACAACATTAACAGCCATCCTGCATTTGCCTAGGTTTAACAGCACCTGTTTCCCACAAAATTTGTAAAGGCTTTTTTAAAAAAAAAAAAAATCCTACAATTAAGCATGCAAGGTGCATAAACCTACCATACTTGGAAATGCCAAGATGTTTCCATATGGAAAATGAATTTGGAAGAAAAACCACTCTCCATTTTAAATTTCTAAAGACGACTTCACAATGTGTGCATATAATATAGGTTTGTTTAAATGTATCAGTGCAACTAATGGTATATGCTCTGTAAGCCACTTAGGTGCTCAACTTTACATCAAAATTATTTATTTAATTATAACAGCTATTTCTGGGAGGTGAAGAAAAGTAGAAGGGGGATTTAGGTGTAAGAAGTTAAGGCTTTAAAGTCAGAAAGGTATAGGCTCAGCCCCCAGCTTTGTGACTTACTTGTGTGAACTTGTGCATACTACTCCACCTGTTTTTAAGTCTCTAAAATGGGTTTAAAATACCAGTCTTTCAGGACTGCTGCTGCTGCTGCTGCTGCTGCTGCTGCTAAGTCACTTCAGTCGTGTCCGACTCTGTGTGACCCCATAGACGGCAGCCCACCAGGCTTCCCCATCCCTGGGATTCTCCAGGCAAGAATACTGGAGTGGGTTGCCATTTCCTTCTCCAATGCATGAAAGAGAAAAGTGAAAGTGAAGTCGTGCAGTCTGTCCGACTGTTAGCGACCCCATGGACTGCAGCCCACCAGGCTACTCCATCCATTGGATTTTCCAGGCAAGAGTACTGGGGTGGGGTGCCATTGCCTTCCCCGTCAGGACTGCTATGACAATTAAACTAAACAAAAGAATCCAAGACCCACATGGCTACCAGGATTCAACAGGCATTCAATTACTACTGCTAGGCTTTGCCTCCTCAGTATCTGTCTTTCAGTGCACAACATACTATATTTTATCCATTTCTGAATATTTGTTATTCAATTTGTTCTCTTCTAAAATCACAAAGCATTCTTATTCCCCCAGTACTTTCAACCATACATTTTAGTTGTTTATAACAAATCTGTCTTATTTCCTCAATTAAAATGTAAGCTCCTTGAGTACATGGATGCTAAGTTCAGAGTCTTACCTACAGAAGGTACTCAACAAATATCTGCAAATAAACGAATAAATAAAAGAATAAATTCAAGCATTAAGTACCGACCAACAAATATCTGTGACATATAGTCCAGTAAAATTTCCAAAAGATTAGATTTTAAAATTCAGAAATATTTTTGTCATTCACTGTTTCTTTCTTAACTTTAATATACCTAGACATCCAGCTCTTATTTTTAGAAAGTGCCCTGAGTTTTGTTCAAAAGAAAAATTCCTTGGTGGGGAGGAAATTTCAAGTCACAGAAAGAGGTTTGCTGTGCATTAACAGGAGGCAACGAACTCAGCACGAGTGAAAGAGCCAATGAGCAATGCCAAAACAACAGCCATGCTGATGCTGGGTTTTATTAACTGAATCTCTGTTATGCAGTAGGCACTGCACTTGGCACACATTATCCATGCAACACCAGCACTTGTCCTGTAGGCACTGTTACTGAGGTGCTCAAGGTCACATGGTCTTTCCTAACACCCAACTACAACCACAGATCTTACTCTCCTTGACCTCACTTCTCTGCCCCAAGCTGGGATTAGTTATTTCTCTCTCATGTAGAACCCTGTACACTCACCAACATAGCACCTTCAACTCTGCATCGTGACTGCGGGTTTATTCCTCTTTATCTTCCACTAGAATGAAAACTGTGAGCCTAAGTCGCCTTAATACTGCATCCTAGCTCTTAGAACATAATGTCTGGAACACTTTTACTTGCTTAATGTAGGCAGGAGTGAATGAACAGATGAAATGGTGGAGGCAGAATTACAACTGGTACCTATCTGACGCCCAATCTTATAATTTTTTTCTTTTCTTAAATTTTTGGCCATGCTGTGTGACATGTGGGATCTTAGTTCCCTGACCAAGGACTGAACCTGCACCCGCTACACTGGGAGCATGGAGTCTTCGCCCCTGGACTGCCAGGGACATCCTGACTCCTCATCTTAGACTTTAATTCTGTACCATGGTCCCCACCAACACCCCCGCCTAATAATAACCCCATTTTGTAAATTTGTATTATTTTGTAAACTTCACTTATTCAAGATTTTTATAAAAATTTGTGGGATTTCTTCAACTCACAGATCAGATGTTAATGAAGCAAATTATTATCAAATATACCAACTGATTTGATAAGCTGGCACCGTGAAAACAAGCAAATCTAGTTATTTCATATGAGAACATTCTGGGTTTAGTAAGTCAAAAAGGCAGATATGTTGACATCAATAACCACAGATCTTATTACAGTCCAAAACACAACTTCTAAAGTTCTAGTAACAATATTACATACATTTATTATTTTGGAGACTTATATAAAGTAAAGCAGACAAAAGGCTTGGAAATAAATCCACGAATTTTTGAAATATACACTTGATTTCACTAAACTCATTTTTCAATAACTGTGTGCATAAATCTGTTAACTACGTAAGTTTAAAGGTTAATTTAAGACGACTTATTAGAAAGCCTAAAAACTTCTTGCCTGCTTTCTAGATGTCAAAGCTCAAAATTACATACATAAGTTAGCTAGTCAGTTTTCTAGAAGGAATATGCTCTCTACAAATCCCACACACTTAGTATGTTTGAGAAAGATGTATCTTTTTTTTTTTTCGCAATTACAAAATTGCAAAAGGAATCGCCGCAACTCATCATCTTACCCAAGGTCAACAATTTAGAGGCCCCTAAAGTCACTCCGTTTAAGTATGGACTTCACAGGAGGAGGAGACTTGAAGGATCATTGATCTGGGAGCAACCAATGCTAACATCTAGGTTGTCATAATCAATCTGCTTTAATTATCAACAAGGTTTTCCCATTTCTGACCAGTCATTTGGAGCTGACCTCTGACAAGTACTTACAAGTCATCGAAATCTCATTTTATTTTATAGCCTCATATTTGTTATTGGGCTAATCTTTACCTGTTCTACATCACACAACAGCTTAAATATTTGAATGGCCCAGCCATAAATTTCCATGGTCCCCCTGGGTCAGTCAGATGTTAGCTGTTAAGTAAAGCTAAAAGGATCTATGCTTCATAAATTTCCTTCAGGGTCCACATTTGCTCTTACAGGCTAGGCTTTCAAGCCCAAACATCTTTATAGCTTTGTGCAGTGATTTATTAACTCCTCCTTGTTTTTATCCAAAAAGATCAATCACATATGTATCAATAAGCTGGTGTGCTGGTGACTGCTTTTTATTGTACATATAACCACCTGCCTTTAATACAAACTGGAGTCTAAAGCTTTTGTAAGCTCTTGCTGGATTTTAACAACCTTCACCTGTTTCTAATTTGGTACAAAACATATGGTTTAGCTCTGCTATTTCATTCTAGGCCAGCCTTTCCTCTTACGGACCCAACAATATAAAAGAAAACAAATCCAGAGCACAGAAACTGAAATTTGGAGGATGTTACACACACCCACACACACACACACACCCCGCACTTACTTGCCCCATTACTTCTGAATAGCACTTTTGACAAATAACAGGAATGAATTATTTTACAGTTATGAAATTATTACATTTCTTTTGCAAATAATTAGATGTGTCCCACATTACTCTTGAGGTTTCTAAGAATTATGTTCAAACTGCGAAAATGGCCGTCTAGCCGGCAACAGCCATATCTAGCTGATTGTGTGGTTAGGGAAGAGAGCATCCTATCTGTTTATTAAGGAATCTACACCTGGCTAAGTGAAACCAAATTTCCATTTTTCTCTCCTTATCCCTCTCTAAATGAGACCAAAAGTTTAAGAGGCAGGGTGCCGGCAGCTCTCTCAGAGAACCACCACCTAACCCAGCATGGTAAAGTCAATACTAATATTCAGTGTGTCTGGGTGATAGGGTATGGAGGAGTAAATCCTCAGGAAAAAATGACTAATAGAAATGACTAGGAAAGGCAGAGAAGTCAACACAGTCTCCCACGGCTCTACCAGACTTTTCTATACGGTTACATTTGCAGTCATGGTGGGACCTGACAACACGGGCCACAGGTGGCATTTAATCTCCCACTCATATTCCTCTCATCCTTTGAGGCCCATTGCAAATACTCAATCCACTGAAGCCTCCCCCAGGTCCCGTCAGAATGGATGGTGCTTTAAGATATATCAGTATTTATCCTTCATTTGGAAGCATGTACTCAATGTACAACTTTGCTTTACAATCATGTATTTACTCTCTCTTGTACAATATATTACATAACAGGCACTGAATAAATGCTTGTTGAATTGCATTAAATTGGTTTACAAATAAAACAGGTTTTGTATAAATAAAGCATACTTAAAAATTTTATATTTATTTATTAAAATAATACATGTACAGGGTTTAAAATGTCAATTGCTCTACAAACCTGATGGCAAACATATTAGTTTATATGTTTATTAGGTAATACCCTACCTCTACCTCAACTCCTAAACCCAATGCTTTAAGCTGTTTTTAAAAACTTTACATATATAAAAATATAATTAATATCCTATATTCCTGTTTCATGATTCTCTGGCTTTAGAAACAATCTATTGACAACCTACTGAGGAAGACGAGAATTTCTCTCTTTTACACATTGCTTCCCCATCTCTTACCAAAACACCCACACTTTTTAACACTCTCTCAACAGGGTCAGCCCCAGATTTTTTTGGAATTCCCTGGTGTTCTGGCGGTTAAGACTTGGTGCTTTCACTGCCAGGGCCCAGGTTCAGTCCATTAGCTGGGAAACTAACACCCCACGAGCCACGTGTGACCAAAAAAAAACACACCACATTTTGGGGTGAAATTAATACGCAGTGTTACAATATTATAACTATGTAACTATTACTTTGAGTTGAGTCATACAATGAATAATACTTATGTTTTCTTTCTTTTCAACTTGGTTCTTCCTGGAGTTCAACAACCATCTAGTTTCTTCATTGACTGATGCAGTGTGTGTTTGTCACTCAGCTGTGTCTGACTCTTTGCGATCCCACGGACTGTAGCCCACCAGGCTCCTCTGTCCACGGAATTTCTCAGGCAAGAATACTGGAGTAGGTTGCCATTCCCTTCTCTAGCTCTTCCCAACCCAGGAATAGAAACCAGGTCTCCTGCATTGCAAGCAGATTCTTTACCGTCTGAGCCACTAGGGAAGCTTCATTGATGTACCTCTAACTAATTCATACCCTGACTCCCTGAAAGCAATGAAAATTTCCTCAAAATGTAATTGACTAAATCAGACAGTTTATCCACTTCACTCTTTGTCAGCCTGCTCTGTAGGCCTGTTGAAGAGCTGGCCTTCTACAGTTCCCCTTCCCCATCATTCTGAGAGCCCTTTGCTTCTCTGCTGTTCTGGATCCCTTCTTTTCCTCGAAAGACATTTACCTTTCACTTGGTTTGTTCCTTGTATTAGTAGAGCACATCTTTCAGGAGTTCCCTACGAAAGGTGTGTAGGTTGATGTTTTTCAGGATCTCTATGTCTGAAATGACTTTTTCTACCCTCTTATCTGATTGATACTTTAACAGATACAGGCGTACCTTGTTTTTATTATGCTTTGCTTTATCATGCTTCACAGATCCTGCATTTGTTACAAATTGAAGGTAGTGGCAACCCTGCATCAAGTCTACCAGCACCACTTCTTTTGGACAGCATTTGCTCACTTTCAAGTCTCTGTGCCACATTTTGCTAATTTTTGCAGTATTTCAAATGTTTTCATTATTTTATTCATCGTGGTGATTTGTGATCAGTGATCTTTGATGTTACTATTGCAAAAAGATTACCACTTGCTGAAGGCTCAGATGACGGTTAACAATTTTTAAGGTATGTACATTGTCTTTTTAGACATAATGCTACTGTACATGATAGACTGCAGAATAGTGTAGACCTAACCAAAATCCCTGCAGATGGTGACTGCAGCCATGAAATTAAAAGACGTTTACTCCTTGGAAGAAAAGTTAAAGTCTTTGTTAAGTGATTTACAGTTTGTATTTTTGGGCCTTTGGATTGTAAGCTTTAAGGATCTGGAAAGATTGCTGAAATATGAAGTTGCACAATGTGACGTGGATCTGAATGTGGTTCTGCTACTCATTGATAGGGAGACTTTGGGTAAGTAAAGCAGCTTCTCACAACCTCAGCGTCTGATCTGTACAATGGGCTCATTCTGCCATTTGTCCTACCAGCCAGCCCGAAACCCTCCAGGCAGAACTGTGATTTGTGTAATCTCCAGAGAACCAAGGCTCAGATTAAACTTTCTCATGAGTAATTATTCAGATGTTGTTGGGGTGGGGCAATGGCTGGAACCTAGCTTCCCCCACCTTGTTTTTATTTTTACACCCCAAAGTCCAAAACCAGCTGTCTGAATCACTTGCAAACAGAGCCAAAACAATTTTCATGCGTCACAGGAGGCCATGGGCTCCAGCCACGCCTCAGGATGATGTTCTAAAAATATCTTCCCAGAGCTATTTTTAAGGCCCTGCAGGCTGCTAACCACATGTGGAGAGAGAACTCCTCACATGGATGCAAAGAGTACCAAGATTACAGCCAGGTGGGCCGTGGAGTCTGTTAAGAAGCTGGACTAAAATCCTACATCCTCCTTTCTGACCACGGGATGGCTCGCCGTGCAAGCCCACACTGCAAGTACAGCCCTGCCCCTCTCCCGGGAAGCTGCCAGGCAGACAGGGCCACCGTGACATCAGTTGTGTGCAATCTTTCCATGCTGGGCGTTCTTGGAACCATTGGCACACAGGCTTCTGCCAAGCGAGGACACCAGATAGCTCATCCCTCATGTTCTGAACAGTCATTCATAATTTTCAAAGCATGTTCACATCCATTACCTTGTCATCATCCATTACCTCATGGCACTCCTGCTAAATAGGTATTATCATTCCCATTTTGTGGACTAGGAAAATGAATAAAAATCTGTGCTCTTGTATTATCCAGGTTAGGCTATGGCATGCAAAACAAATCTTTGGGTATCTGGAGATGGGATGACCTCAGAAATCAGGACAGGCACTCGGCATTTCCTTTTGTCTCCCTCCTCGTGGGCAGAGTAGTGAGGATCCCCGTCTGTCCTTCTGTCTCCACAGTGGCCACACCCACCTCCCCTGATTCAAACTGCTCACCGTTCACTCACACATTCATTCATTCATTCATTTGGTAAACATTTCTGAGCACTCAGGCCAGAACCTCCCTTTGCTAGGCTCAGAGAGAAGTGATGTCATCCCTGTCTTGGGGAAGTGATGGGGACAGGACACAATCCACAGTGCGCGGTGGGCATAGGGCGGTGGGAGATGCCAAGAGAAGCTTCAGGAAGGAGGTCGTTCCTGTGGACATCTGAAGGCTGGGTAGGAAATAGAGAGTGATCTAGACAGAAGGAGGAGCCGGGGCCAGGCAGGCGGCGCTGGGGAGCAGGGAGTGTGTGGGAAGGGAAGACAGGTCAGGGTGGGTGCAGGCAGGAGACAGGGGGCGAGAGGAGGCACCAGGGCTGCCAGGAGGGCATCAGGAGTCACTGGAGGATTTCAGCAGAGGAAAGCCTAATCACATGTGGGTTTCAGAAGCATCCCAGTACTGGCTGTGTGTGGAGGACAGGAGGGCAGTGAGGCTGAGAAGAAGGACAGACGAAGCTTGTTAAAATAGAACAGTTGTGACAGGATAGGGGCCTGGGCAGAGGTAGGTAGAGTCAGAAAAGATGAAAAGCAGGATCTAATTCTGGAAGTAATTAAAAGTAATTGAAAGGTAGGCTAAAAATCAGTCATAGGGCTTAGTGACCCGCTGGATGTATGGGGACAGGAGAAAAGGGTCAGGCTTGGGTGACTGGGGGCAGATTGGTGCCTTTCAGGGAGTGGGGGACACTTCAGAATGGGCCCTAGCATCAGTGTATTTTTAAAGGTCCCTGGTGCTCCTTGTGATGAATAGCCAGGCTTGGGAAACATGGCTGTGGAGGTGTGGTGGTGGAGCAGAGGTGGCCTGGATGTATGGCAGATGACCTGGCCGGTGGCGTATGGTGTACATGGGGGGCCGATGAAGGAGAGAGCCCAGAGTCAGCCTGGCCTCCAGGGGGAAGACCTCAGGAGAGAGCATTGTCTCACCTGCCCAAGGAGGGTGAGGACTAGGAAGGAGGCCCCGGGAGCAGCCATCCAATGCTCCAGAGAGCCAGGCAGTGTGAGGGCTGGAGGATGTGGAGGGGCTGACCCGGGCCAGAGCAGACTTGCAAAGCGAGGTGCAGAGCCAGATCGGACCAGACTCATGGGGAGAGGAGGCAGGGAGTGGACATCGCCAGAGGTGGGCGATTCAGTTAAGAAACGTGTCTCTGAAAGGAAGCAGAAAGGAAAGGAAAGACCATGTGCTTAGTCATGTCCGACCCTTTGAGCCCCATGACTGTAGCCCTCCAGGCTCCTCTGCCCATGGAATTTTCCAGGCAGGAACACTGGAGTGGGTTGCCAGTTCCTGCTCCTGGGGATCTTTCCTGCCAAGGCTCATACCTGCATCTCTTTCATCCCCTGCATTGGCAGGCAGATTCTTTACCACTAGCGCCACCTGGGAAGCAGAGGGAAGAGCTAAAAGGAAACAGGGAGGAAGCACAATCAAAAGGATCTGAGGCCTTCTGTCCCAGGGGGAAGGAGGCCAGGGGGACAGTTCACAGCTCCCTGAACTAGAAGGGAGAGTGAATAGAGGGCCCCCGAGGAAGCTGAGGGCCCAGTGAAGGGACCCTAGGAGGAGGGATGCACCTGTCTGGCATGTCACCCGCCTCCATAGAGGCCAGCCCTGCCCCCATCCTAGCCTCACAAAGTGTATTGACAGGGGGGCAGATGCTGCAGCTTCCCTCCTCCTCCTGGCCCACCTCTAGGCTTGCTCGCTCATGTTCCTCTTTGTGTCTTCTCCCGCTGCCTTGATGCAGATGACTCCCAGGCTCTTCAGACCACTCCTTGATCCCGGAATGTTTATTATCAACTATGAAGTAGACTGGGAATGCCTTGAAAGCAGGGACTCAAAGTTTGCCTCAAATGTTTGGTAATAACATATGGCAGGTCCTTAATGCACTTCTGTTGTATAAACCCATGCACGCACACATGCATAAATACGTAAAAAGCACTGACATCATTGCATATACCTGTATGTTACACATGTATGCCTAATCGTGCCTGCTCACCATGGGCAGGCATGTTGGCCCACACTGGGCACACGTATTCTCCATAATCTCCCCACAGGACTCTGCTGGGTTTCTCTCTCTGACACACTCCCCCGGTCCTGGAAAGAAGCTCTCTGTGGACATGGGGCCTGGCCTGTTCACATTTCCTGGGTACATCTGCTGTTGTTTAGGAAACATTGCAGGTCATTTTTGAATTCTGGAATGTGAGTGTTTCCAACATATGGTTAAAGGGAAGGAACTTTGCTATCACATTATGGAATTTATGCTCCATGACGCTCACTCTTTCTTTCAATAGAAAATGGCTTCTAAGAAGATAACAGGAAGAGGCATTTTCCCAGTGCTCATCCACGTTCCCAGTTTGCTCAAGAAGCATATGGGAGGAACAGTGACTTGACTTCAATGTGCAGTTTTATTTCCTAGTTTATAAGAGCTGTGGAAGAATGCCCAGCAAAGCAGGCAATCTGATATATTTTTCAAGCTTCCAACACTAATTTTTGTTTCAGCTAACAAATGTTAGGGCATATTGCAAAAAAAAATTTTTTTAATCCAAATTCAATGTATTTTTAAAAATTTATTCAAAGGTTTGTTTTTTTTTTTAATATACAAACTGCTCTCTTTAAGCTAGAAAGCTTCTTAACTCTAGGCAAAAATAGTAAGCACATGGATGATATGCTATTGGGGAATAAAGGATTTTTTAAAATCTTGTATGAGGACTTTGGTGGAGAATAGAGATACTGTTCCTCTTGTCTGTGAGGGACAGTAAGAAGGAGCCACATCTGTGATAACCACACACACACACACCCCCCACCCTCTCCCCCCTCCCCACCTGCCACACACACAGCACTCACACTGTACAATGGCATGTAAAATGTGTAAACCTGAGCCAGATCAGTGTGAGGCTGAATTTCTTAGCCAGGTCCCTGGCTCAGGATGCATCGGTGCTACTGAGGTCATTTGAGTCCCCCACTCCATCCTGGCCCCTTGTTTTCATGACCTGTCACTGGCCAGCTGCCCTGCAATAACATTTGTTCCCAGATCCCCAGGTGGCCATTTTCCTTCCTGTAACACTGACTGTCTGAGTTATCAGGGAGGATTCTTCCCCTTGGAATAAGAGGATGGAAGCCTGATGCATTTAACATTTTCTGTCTCTGAAGGACCTCTGGGAACAGATGTTCCTAGCACTGTGAGATCTTCCTGGCATTTTTCTTTCTTTTTCTTTTTTACAACATAGTGATTCGATATTTCTATACACCTCAAAATATTGTTAAGTCATGCCAACAGTTAATCATTTGCCCAGTCATGTCCGACTCTTTAGACCCCGTGGACTGCAGCACACCATTCTTCCCTGGCCTTCACCATCTCCCGAAGTTCACCCAAGTTCACGTCCATTGCATTGGTGATGCCATCCAGCCATCTCATCCTCTGATGCCCTCTTCTCCTGCCTTCAATCTTTCCCAGCATCAGAGACTTTTCCAATGAATCAGCTCTTCACATCAGATGACCAAAATACTGGAGTTTCAGCTTCAGCCTCAGTCCTTCCAACAAATATTCAGAGTTGCTTTCGCTTAAGATTGACTGGTTTTATCTCCTATAAAAGGACCTCAAAATGATCACCACACTAAATCTAGTTATGACCTGTCACCATATGAAGATGGTACATAATTATTGACTGTACTTTTCCCATGTCAATGGTTTCCTGATGTGCTGAGCAATGATGTACTTTAGGACTCAGAGACTGTGTGTTTGCATGGAAATGGGTGGATAAAAATGATGGGGACAGGAGCCAGGCTGACAGAAGGAGGACAGAATTCCAGTGGGACAGTGGCTTGGCAGTCATCAAGAGGAGAGGAAAACAAGATGAAAGCCCAGGGCTTGTCTTAGGACGCAAAGACAGGGAGCCTGGCCAGGCCTCAGAACGGAGCTGGGGGAGTTCAGAGTGACTACAGTGGAGGGAGGGAGGGAAGAAGGAAGAAAAGAAGGAAGGAAGGGGTAGACACACAGGATCTTTCTAGTTCCTACCTGACTTCCTGTCTGGATGTGCTGGGGATGATCTTTCAGAACACAGGCTCTCCTGACACTCACCATATCCTATGGCTGTAGCCCTTGCCTGGGGACGCAGGACCTGTAAATGGGAGCGTCACCAGGGGCCCATTCTTCATGAAGACGATGTCACCACCACTCACTCCAGATGGGTGCTTATTAATAATGGCAGTGTCATCAGATTCCTAACACATGCCAGTGGGGGAATACCCAGCTCGTATTTTGTTCATGCTTGAAATGAGGTTCCATCAGGAGCAGCTGGAGGAAGACAGATCCTGAAGCAGAGTAGATGAAGGGGAGGCACGGGAACTGCCTTCAAGTATCTGAGTGGGGATCCTATGTGTGGACGAGGGGCTGGCTTACTCCTTCAGAGCCCTGCAGGGGAGAAGGTAGCATGTTTCAAGTCACTGAAAGCGAGGATCATGGTGTGGGCTGCTTTGGGAGGTGGTGAGTTCCTTGTGCTGGGAGATTCAATCCGAGACAAAATTTGTCAGGAGTGTCCCATAGTGATCCTTGCCAACCTGCCCTTTGTGATCATTCCTGCAGAGGGAGAGTGGAAGCTTGGTCCAACCTCCTATCTCCTTGCTGGGGCTCCTTTGTGTTGCCTGGACAGGAATCACTCAAGACTGCCCAAGCCTCAGAAGGCTGCACATCTTGGCTGTCCTCCTCTGATGAGGGAGCCTGTCTCTGTCCCACCGATGACCTTAGCTCACCCAAAGTGACCAGGACCCTCACCATGGCTGAGTCACAGCCCAGTGTCCTGACTTTGACCATAGGAGAAAGATAAATAGCTTTATTTTACTCATGAGGAATGTGGGGCTAACAGAGGTTATGTAACTAGCTAGTAAGTGGATGTCTGGCCATGTCAAATTTTTAAAGACATTCTTAGGTCAGATGGGTAATATAAATAACTGCTTCACTTAATTTAATCTATTTGTAAACCAAGTTCTTTTTTAAATACTTTCCTCAAAATGACGTTTAGTGCAACATGGTTTCATCCCTAGTCCCACCCACAGCATTTTTGGTTTCCTACATTCTCCTCTTTCATCACAGGACACGTCAGTGCAGGATTACCAAACTGAGGAGCTGTAATACCTGATAATTGCTTGTTTGGTTTTGTAATCCATCCTCCCACCTCTTCCTAAAATGACTTTCTGGAGGAAATGGAGACATCCAGGTGCACGTGCAAGCCAAACAAATTAAAATGCATTTTGTTTCCACACATTCTGTGAGATACGGAAGAAAACCACGATGTTCTGGGTGTTGGGAGTTGGGAATCTGGGAGTAATGCAAATTAGGAGAGAAAGGAGACCAATCCTGGGTGTTCTTTGGAAGGACTGATGGTAAAGTTGAAACTCCAGTACTTTGGCCACCTCATGCAAAGAGCTGACTCATTGAAAAAGATTCTGATGCTGGGAGGGATAGGGGGCAGGAGGAGAAGGGGACGACTGAGCATGAGATGGCTGGATGGCATCACCGACTCAATGCACATGAGTTTGGGTGAACTCCAGGAGTTGGTGATGNATTTCTTTGGAAGGAATGATGCTAAAACTGAAACTCCAGTACTTTGGCCACCTCACGCGAAGAGCTGACTCATTGGAAAACACCCTGATGCTGGGAGGGATTGGGGGCAGGAGGAGAAGGGGCTGACAGAGGATGAGATGGTTGGATGGCATCACTGACTCGATGGACATGAGTCTGAGTGAACTCCGGGAGTTGATGATGGACAGGGAGGCCTGGCATGCTGCGATTCATGGGGTCACAAAGAGTCGGACACAACTGAGTGACTGAACTGAACTGAAGTTTTATATGTACTACGAAACGAAAAAATTAGCTTTATGGTGGCAGCCCAGAATCAAGCCCATAGTCTTTCTGAGGTATGGCATATGTAAGTTGAACTTATAGAAATAATTTTCCCACAATATTTTGAGGGCACTGTTCTCTCTCTTTCAGTGTTGCCTTTGAGCAGTCAGCTATTACTATTCACATTCTACCATTTGTACCTGACCCCCTCTGCAAACCTTCAGAATCGTTACTGTACCTCTACCATTTCAAAATATTAGTACTACGCTGCTGGGTACTCTCTGGGCTCCTACAGTCTGAAACCAAATCTTTCAATGACTGGAATTTTTCTTGTATTACTTCTTGGGATAATCTCCTACCCTTCTGTTTTCTCCTCCTTTCCTGTACTCACTGCTACATGAATGTCGGATCGAGTTTTTAAACTTTTTTTTTTTTTGGTTGTTGTTGAGATTTCAAGTTCACCTTCCAACTTTCTGATTTTTTTATTCCATCATTTTCCTTTCTGAAGCTCTGTCTTCTGATGAATGCTCATTTTCATACCATCTTGTTTTTGTTCTTGGATTAAGTGCTTTTCCTTGTCTCATAGAGCATATTAATAGTCTTAACCATTTTTTTGGTTGTTGTTGAGATTTCAAGTTCACCTTCCAACTTTCTGATTTTTTTATTCCATCATTTTCCTTTCTGAAGCTCTGTCTTCTGATGAATGCTCATTTTCATACCATCTTGTTTTTGTTCTTGGATTAAGTGCTTTTCCTTGTCTCATAGAGCATATTAATAGTCTTAACCCAGGGATCAAACCCAGGTCTCCCACATTGCAGGCAGATTCTTTACCAGCTGAGCCATAAGGGAAGCCCAAGAAGACTGGAGTGGGTAGCCTATCCCTTCTCCAGTGAATCTTCTCAGTCTAGGAATTGAACCAGGGTCTCCTGCATTGCAGACGGGTTCTTTACAGAGCTATGTAGACATTCACTTAATTTCTCTTCTTAGTTTGGCAACTCTGCCTTTATTTATGGTGGCTGTCCCTAAACCCAGGGTTAGTCTAGTTCATTCAATCTCTTAAGAATAAATTTCATATTTTCTGCAGATGCAGGGAGAGGTAATTGCATGAGAATGACATTATCATGGCACATTTCTTTCTTTTTTTAAAACCTTTTTATGTTGTACTGGAATATAGCCGATTAACAACGTTGTGATAGTTTCACGTGAACAGTGATGGGACTCAGCCATTCAAATACATGGATCCATTCTCCCCCAAACTTCCCTCTAATCCAGGCTAGGACACACTGACTCCTAATCCAGACTTGAGCTTTTTGGGATTTTTGCAGCAAGAATCAGGGTTGCTTCCTAGCTTTACCCCTTGCATGCTCTTAAATTTTTCCAGTTGGCTAAGTAGGTCAGTTGGAGAAGGCAATGGCACCCCACTCCAGTACTTTTGCCTGGAAAATCCCATGGACAGAGGAGCCTGTTGGGCTGCAGTCCATGGGGTCGTTAGAGTAGGACACGACTGAGCGACTTCACTTTTCACTTTCCACTCCAGTGTTCTTGCCTGGAGAATCCCAGGGACGGGGAAGCCTGGTGGGCTGCCGTCTATGGGGTCGCACAGAGTCGGACACGACTGAAGTGACTTGGCAGCAAGTAGGTCAGATGCTACTCCCCCATCCATTTTCTGGTTTTCACAAATTTTTGCTGATATGTCCTTTCTGTTGAGGTTGCCTCTCATATTCTTTTCGTCACTACGGGTTTATGCCTTTAAAATTTTAATCCTTTTTTTTTTAGTGTCACTTAGGGAAGAAAAAATAAGCACATCTGTTCAGTTAGAAGTTTAAAGTTCATTATTAACAACTAAAATAGCTTTTATCTGTCATATTTTTGTGCTGTGCTTTACACATATAATCTAATTTTTAAAACAACCCTATGGCAGAGATGGGTGATCATTACCCAATATTCATTCTCTTTTTCTGTGGTTAGCAGAACCCCTAAAGGTTAGTAGTTCACTCAGAAGAAACATATTTCTCGGTCTCTTGTGGAGGCTGGAGAATGTGGAAGTCTTTAGATCTTCACAGAAGGGAAGAGTGCCCTTTTCTTGCTGGTTGAATAATGACTGACAGTCCAACAACCATTTTGTTTGATGAGAGCCATACCCTGGGGATGGCAGAGCATAGAGCTTGAAGGAGCCTGGATTTTCTGAAGCATTTATGGAACTTCATTCCAACCCTGGATTACTGATTCCTGGATTTTTATGTGCAATAATAAAATTTTATATGCTTAAGTCATTGTTAATTTGAGGCTTCTGTTATATACAGACAAACCCCAAACTGATATCATTTCCCCAAAATGAAGCTTGGAAAGTGATTTGTCCAAGATTAGGGTGAGAAAGAGGAGAGCTAACTCAGGTCTTATACCAAAGTCCATATTTTAACCACAGGCTTTCTTCAAACCTTTCTTCAAACTACTGTATCTTAGAACCAGATACACATATATGTTACAATTTGAGAATTGAATTTGATTACTATCCCACGAAAAAATAATGTAAATGTACAAGCCAGAGTTCTGCTCACTCTTACACAAGAGGTAAGAATAACTTCTTTTCTGAATTTTACTTAACTACATGATAGGAAAATATGCTTTTGAATCATGCAAAATCAGTTATATGTTTTTCACCAAATGTGGATATCATGTTAGAGATGACCTATCTAACTGAAAAGACAGACTATAGCACAGACAGAAGGGAAGTTATCGCACAGAATAATGAAGATCCATATGGAAGATCCCATGGAAGGAGGAGCCTGGTAGGCTGCCGTTCATAGGGTTGTGAAGAGTCGGACACGACTGAGTGACTTCACTTTCACACCAGTTATTAAGATGCTCTTCACAAATAAAAAACACAGTGGTTTCAAACATAAGCCCCACATAAAATGGTACAGTAGCTTACAGAGAGAGCAAAAAGCCAGTAATGTCTTTATTAACAAATCGGTTCATAACTGATTTGCTAAGAAATACTTCCCAGTTGCTCCTCAACTGATAATAATTATTTCCATGTCTTTGTTGATGATGCATACATAAATCATGTGGCACTCTTCTATTTTAAATTTTAAATTGGAGAATAATGAGCAAATTACTATACACTCACTACCTATTTTTTTAAATTTTTTTGCCTCTTTCGTTAAAATAAATGAAGTATTTACAGATAAAGTAAGCCTCCTTTGTTCCCTACTCCTACCATCATTAGTTAGGATTCTTTCAACTTCAACTACAGAAAATCCAATTAACTGATTTGAATAAAAAGAATGGAGAGAGACTAAGTTCAGTTCAGTGCAGTTCAGTCGCTCAGTCGTGTCCGACTCTTTGCGACCTCATGAATCACAGCACGCCAGGCCTCCCTGTCCATCACCAACTCCTGGAGTTTACCCAAACTCATGTCCATCGAGTTGGTGATGCCATCCAGCCCTCTCATACTCTGTTGTCCCCTCTCCTCCTGCCCTCAATCCTTCCTAGCATCAGGGTCTTTAGTTTCAACTAACTCAGGAACTTGATAACTTTATTCAAAACCCAGGCTTTCCCATCCTTCCACTCTGCCACTATCTATATATATTACTAGCACCCCAAGTCATATCTGGCTTAGTACATAAAACCATTCCCAGAAACACCTCAGAAAACTTGCTATAACTCTGACAGAGTTTATGCATGGAACCAAGCACTGGTGATGGAATGGAATTACTCTGACTGGTAAAAAGCCAGTTCTAATTTACTCCCTGGGCCTGAGGCCCAACTTCCATATAGCAAATGAAGAGAAAGAGTAACCAAATTGATCTCTGCTGATAAGTAGGAATCCAAGAATGGCTGTGGGCAGATAAGCAACTTCACCTGCCATGGCTTTTCTCACAAGCCACTAGCTTTATAAATTTGGTGAACATCTATATACATCACTTTTTATACTCTTAAAATACAAATGTTTAAATCAATAATGATAGACCATGTATATCATTCTGCAACTCACTTTTCCCCTCAATATTTTTTTATTATCAGGGGGATAATAACAGCATTAATCTCATATTGCTGTTGTGACAATAAATATATAATTATATAGGCAAATAATTTTCAACACTATCTGAAACACAGTAAGAGCAACTATAATTTTCTGAGTGATTACTATTGTTGTTATTAATCTTTGTATTCCTAGAATTGAGAATCTATTCATATCTATTGTGGGTTTTTACTGTGTGCATTTGTCTAAACAGGAACTATTTCCCAGAATATCATCACCCACGTGGATCCAGGCTAGAGCTGAACAACAACTGGTATGAGATTTGGAAGACAGAAGTGAGGCAGCAACCATTAAGCTCTGAGGCAAATGGTGGTTAGACCCAGTAAGAGACAGACATCAGGCCGCCTGCAGATCTATCCGGTCTTTGTGCTCCCGTTCTGCGTTGAGCTCTTGTTCCCAACTGCTGGTGCTGCTGACAAACAGTGACTCCAGGCCCACTAACAGATGCAGTGGTAACAGTCTTCCATGGACGTCTCCTCACCTGCTCTCCTTTGGGGTTCCACTCAGCAGATGGCTAGATCTTGCATCCCATTTCCTGGCCTGAGCTGTCCACCTGCACCAAGCTTCTGTAGAACTGGTTAGTGACTTTCTCTAGTCTTCCAACTCCCCCTTTTGGACTCTTCTCCAGCTTCTCCTACAATTTTATAATATCTTACTCCTATAATAATTCCCTTATACCATAATATTCATAGTGATTCTGCTTACCTGATTGAAATCTGATGGAATTAATATCCTTTCATAATCCTTTGATTGAGCTGTTTACCTTAACTACTGAACCAAAAGCTTTTTATATTGTCTGTGTCCCATCCTTCCTTCTTTCCTTCCTTTCTTTTGCTACTTATATGCTAAAGTTTTCACTCACCAACTTATAAAAGGAATTTTTTTAAACTGCATCTTGGTAGGAAAAAGGGATCTCCAATGATTTTCTGGACAAAAAAAAAAATCAAGTTTCCAAAAAGTACTTGAATATCCCATTTATTTTTAGCCAAATTAGTTTCTGATATACTTTCACATAAATCAGAGTAGCAGATGACCTAGTTAAACCAACTACATATATATATATATATATATGTACATTCATTTATTTATATCTTTCATGTCCTTCATTATCATTTTTATAATGTTCTACATTTTTTATTGATAAAGGTCTTTCACATTTTTATTAAAATATCACAAGGTACTCATATGGTACTCACTTTCTATTTGGTTATTACTGGTATTAAAATCTTATTAATTTTCATGTTGATCTTATATCCAACAAATGTGCTAACTTTCTAGTTCTAATAGTTTACAGATTCCCTCACATTTTTTATATTATAATATTCATATCGGTAAAAATTTATCAGTTTAAAATATTTATACCTCATCTATTTTCTTTATTAATTACACAGACCAGGACTTCAAGTATAACATCTTATTCTAAAGATAATACCTAGCATCCTATTCTGCTTTTTGACTTTCATGGAAATAGTTTCATTATTTAACCTAATAGTTGCTATAGGTTTGCTAACTATTCTTTATCATTTTAAGGAAATTCTGTTTTTTTTTTTCTAGTTTAACAACAACTGATACTACTATTTGCATTCATTTGAGGCTTTACTAAATGCTACATATATTTTTCATATATTGGCTTATTTAATCCACACAGACTCCTAACCAGGTGGGTACTATTATTATCTTCATTTTACAGACAATAAAGCATTGGGAAACAAATAATCTGTCCAAAGTCACACAGTGTAGTGGTTTCCTATTATTGTTTTAAAGAAATATTTTCCTATTATTGTTTTAAAGAAATATAAAACACTTATCAGACTAAAACATATATCATAAATCTTAAAAGTTTTCATTACAAGGGAAGAATCATAATTTTGGATGGTGATGGATGGTAACTAGCCTTACTATAATGATTAATTCTCAGCATATACAAATATTGAATCATTATATTGTATATCTGAAACTAATGCAATGTTATAGGTCAATCACACCTTAATTTAAAAAAAAAACTACTCATTTATTACTCATATGTTCTGTAGGTCAAAAGTCCATGCAAAACATAGCTGACTTTTCTGCCCAACATCTAACAAGTACAAAATCAAGACACTGGCCAGGTTGTGCTCTCCTGTATAGCTCAGCATCATTCTCCATGTTCACTCAGCTTGTTAGCAGAATTTGGTTCCTGTGGTTGTAGGGCTGAGCAAGTTCCTCGTGAGCCATCAGGCGGATTCTACTTTCTGCTCTTAGAGGTGGCCTCATGTCTTTGCCACACGGCCTGCTCCCTGCAGCAGTCTGCGTGTCTGCAGGTTAGCAAGGAGGATCTGTCACTACTTCTGGGGGGCCACCTGATTAGGTCTGGCCCACCAGATAATCTCCTTTAATACTAACTTAAAATTCAAACGATTAGTGGCCTTCATCATGGGAGTGAAATTCCATTATATTAATTCCATTCATTCACTCCATTATGTAAGTCCTGTCACACCCAAGGAGAAGGAACTGCACAGGGCATGTATATCAGGAGAGTGGGAACTGGAATGCTGTTTTCAACTCTGCCAACTGGACACAATAAATAAGAGTCTGGATTCAAACTGATGCCATGTGGTTCCAGTTTATGCTCCTAATCAAAACCCATTATTGTCTTTCTAAATAAGTATTGAATTTTATTGAATGCTTTCCCTGCATTTATGAAAACAACTATATGATATTTCTCTTAATGAGTAAATGATGTAGAAGACTTTAAGGCTGAACCATGGACTCTTCTGAACTGCTAGATTCAGCTTGCATGCATTTTAATTTGTATTTTTATATTTATGTCCATAAATTGATTTGTCTATTAATTTGTTTTTCATATTGTCCTGATCGGGTTGTTTATTAAATGCCTTCAAGGCAGAAGTCTGCTTACCGTGCCTCTTTAGGTTATTGCTGTCACTCAGTTTTTGACCTAAGTATTCCTTATTTTAGTGCTAACTAATAGATACTTTTAAGATTCTTTTCTTAATACTACATTTTCAGTGTTGGTCCAGATATTTAGTTGCTCATGCCTGACTCTTTGTAGCCCATGAAATGCAGCCCACAGGCTCCTCTATCCATGGAATTCTCCAGGCAAGAATGCTGGAGTGGGTAGCCATTCCCTTCTCCAGAGGATCTTTCAACCCAGGGACTGAACCCAGGTCTCCTACATTGCAGGCAGATTCTTTACTGTCTGAGCCACCAGGGAAGCCAAAAAATAAAATAAAATTGCTACGTGTGTGAATTGCTCAGTGATGGCCAACACTTTTGCAACTCTATGGACCATTTAGCCCACCAGGCCTTTCTGTCCATGGAATTTTCCAGGCAAAAACATTGGAATGGGTTGACATGTCCTACTCCAAGGGATATTCCTGACCCAGGGATGGAACCCATGTCTCCTGAGTCTCCTGAACTGGCAGGCAGATTCTTTAGCTCATTTCACAAGCTAGCAAGGTAATGCTCCAAATCTTTCAAGCTAGACTTCAATAGTACGTGAACCAAGAACTTCCAGATGTACAAGCTGGATTTAGAAAAGGCAGAGGAACCAGAGATAAAATTGTCAACATCTACTGGATCATCAAAAAAGCAAGAGAGTTCCAGAAAAGCATCTACTTCTGCTTTATTGATTATGCCAAAGCCTTTGACTGTGTGGATCACAACAAACTGAAAATTTTTCAAGAGATGGGAATACCAGACCACCTGACCTGCCTCTTGAGAAATCTGTATGCAGGTCAGAAGAAACAGTTAGAACTGGACATGGAACAACAGACTGGTTCCAAACAGGGAAAGGACTACATCAAGGCTGTATATTGTCACCCTTCTTATTTAACTTATTTGCAGAGTACATCACGTGAAAAGCCAGGCTGGATGAATCACAAGTTGGAGTCAAGACTGCCAGAAGGAATATCAACAACCTCAGATTTTCAGATGATCCCACTTAATGGCAGAAAGCAAAGAGGAACTAAAAAGCCTCTTGATGAGGGTGAAAGAGGAAAGTGAAAAAGCTGGCTTAAAACTCAACATTCTAAAAAAACTAAGATCTTGGCATCTAGTCCTATCACTCCATGGCAAATAGATGGGGAAACAGTGACAGATTTTATTTTCTTGGGCTCCAAAATCACTCTGGACGGTGACTGTAGCCATGAAAGTAAAAGACGCTTGCTTTTAAAAAGCTGTGACCAACCTAGACAGCATATTAAAAAGAAGAGACATCACTCTGCTAATAAAGGTCCATATAATCAAAGCTATGGTTTTCCAGCAGTCATGTGTGGATGTGAGAGCTGGACCATGGAGAAGCAGCGTGCTGAAGAACTGATACTTTCAAACTGTGGTACTGTAGAAGAATCTTGAGAGTCCCTTGGAACATTAAGGAGATCAAATCAATCAGATAAGGAAATCAATCTTGGATATTCACTGGAATGAACTAATGCTGGGAAAGACTGAGGGCAAGAGAAGGGGGCTACAGAGGATGAGATGGTTAGATGGCATCAGGGACTCAACGGACATGAACTTGAGCAAACTCCAGGAGATAGTGAAGAACAGGGGAATCCTGGCATGTTGCAGTTCACGGGGTCACAAAGAGTCCAACACAACTTAGTGACTGAACAACAACAACCAGTTATACTCTGTGATGCTCTGGAGACAGGTCCTATTCAGTTTTCCATCTCTTTATAAATCAATTTTGTTATATTTCTAAAAATTTCCACTTACTAAAAGCTGTCCGTAGTATGTAATGATTCTTCAATCTCTACCGTATCTATAAGTGTCTCCTTTTTTGTCATAATTTCCTCTATTTTTTTTTTACTCAGCCGCTTTTAAATAATACTTCGTCAGTGCCATTCCCTCTAATCTCTATTCCTAGGATTCCTATTAGATCCATGTTGACACTTTTCTATTAACCCCTATGCCCTATAATTTGTTTCCTATATCTCTTTATCTCTTTGGACTGCGTAATGGGTGATGTTTTCATTTCTACTTTACTGTTCACAAAGTTTCTCCTTAAGTGTGTCTAGTCTACTGTTTATGAAGGTTTTAAAATACTTTTTCTATGTTTTACGAGTCACATCTACCTTTTTCTGTCTCATAGACTCTCATTCTTTTTCTTTATGGATGCTATTTCCTCCTTTGTTTTTGGAAATTCTGAAATTTTATAAGTCTTTTAAAAAATATTATTATTTCCTTAGACGTATATTCTCCTATTTTTTTTTTTTTTTTACTTTTTTTCCTTTGTATATTCATGGATTATCCCCTTTGGATTTCCTACCCTCAGGATATTTTATAAAAGATTAAAGTAGCAAAAGAGATGACTGAAAGAGCTATAAACAATTTAACCTTCAGGAAGTGCATGATTCTTAGATGAAGATAGAGATTGGGCAATCTTCAAGTGTATCTGTACTCACATTGATTTTTAGTGTCTTCCAGGAGTTCAAGTGTTTGAAACACAATAGAGAAAAGAGGAATCTTTTCCTCAAAAGACATGATGATTATCTGAGTTCTAGGAATGGATGTTTTTCTAGGATTATCTGATGTTGCTCTGTGTATACACATGTATACTCAGGTACACCCATGAGTGAAACATTGATAACAATGAATCACTGACAGTTTAATATTTATAGCTTTTATTTCATTGGCTAATTTTGAGTGAGTAAACACTACTATTGTTCCTCTAAATTAATCTTGTCAAACAAACAGGTCCTGATGTCAGTGTATTTGTACAGGGAGTGAATACTGGGTCATTTAAGCATAATCATTTTATTTTCTTTTGAAAGCCAAAAAACTAAAATAGATATTCTCAGTTAGTAATTTGTAAGTTGGTCCTAAAACTTTAAGAAGTACTGTCTAGTTAATAATTGGGCCTTTACTCTTAGTGACAAAATGACTGTTGAAATTAATCTCATCACAAACCACCAATCAACCAGCCATATCTTTCTCTGTTCAAAATCAGATTCCCCCCCCCACCCCCCCACTCTCCCAGGGATGTATCTTGCAATGTGGTCCTAAGACAAGGGCATACCAGGTAAAGAAAGGAGTGTTACTGAATAAAAGGACCAATACAAATTAGATAATAAGCTGAGATAATACACTCTCTTAGTCTGTATCTGCTCTATAAAAACATCTAGCCCTTACAGAACTGATTTTAAACTAAACATTTATTTTAAAAAGAAAAAAAGATGGTTTTAACTCTTGACGTTGCTCATTACTATAATTCAGATACCTAGAAAAATGTCTGTTGGGCAGGATACACTTGCTAAACATTTGCAGAATGAGTGAACAGGTGAGCAGGTTAATTTCACTGTTTATGATTCTGATACTATAAACTTTTTGAATGAGTTTTTTTTTTTAATTTGTTGGAGTATAGTTGATTTACAATGATGTGTTAGTTTCAGCTGTCAATCAGCAAAGTCAATCAGTTATACCTATACATATTTCCACTCTTTTTACATTCTTCTCTCATACAGACCGTTACAGACTGCTAACTAGAATTCCCTGCGCTATACAGTAGGCGCTTATAGTAGTGTGCACATGCAGAGAAGGCGATGGCACCCCACTCCAGTATTTTTGCCTGGAAAATCCCATGGACAGAGGAACCTGGTAGGCTGGAGTCCATGGGGTTGCGAAGAGTCAGATGCGACTGAGCGACTTCACTTTCACTTTTCACTTTCATGCATTGGAGAAGGAAATGGCAACCCACTCCGGTGTTCTTGCCTGGAGAATCGCAGGGACGGGGGAGCCTGGTGGGCTGCCATCTATGGGGTCGCACAGGGTCGGACACGACTGAAGCGACTTAGCAGTAGCAGCAGCAGCAGCATGCATATGTCAGTCCCAATCTCCCAATATATCTCTCTCTCATCCCCTGGTAACCATGTCTGTTTTCTACATCTGTAACTCCATTTCTGTTTTGTAGATAAGTTCATTTGGACCCCTTTTTTTTAGAATTCCATATATAAGTGTTATCATATTTGTCTTCCTCTCACTTCACTCAGTAGGACAATCTCTAGATTCAACCATATTGAATTTGATAACACAAATATTATTCCAAATTGCATATTAAAAAGACAGATAGGCTCCCTCGAATGATACAACATGAGAAGGGAAACTTCTCCAACTAAATGTGACAACCTGTATCCCCTTAGGACGGAATACTGCTTAGCATTTCTCCTAGAAGTCTCTGAAGGAAAATTATATGCTATTTACCAAATTCCTCTTTAACCAACTTATGAATCTCTCATTTTGTGATTTATGCACAGATCACAAATCATATAGGAGCCAGAAAAATAATAAAAGAAATTCCTGACTCTCTCACACTGAACACGATTTAGCGAATTCAGTATTAGGAGGTAAATTCTAAAAAGTTTTTCCTCTAGTAACCATAAAGTCAGAAATGACAAAATTATGCTACTGCACACTCAAAAATAAATATCTCAAAAATAAATATCCCCTCTATGGGATATCTTACAACAAAAGTTGTCTCAATAAATTCAGTCGTCATCCACACATTTTAAAAAGGTTTAGTACAGCTGACAATCAAACTCCAAGAGACTTGCCACTTCTCAGTAGGTTACCAACCTTACATTTACACAAATTAAATGAAATGCTCCTGTTGCTTACTGGTGTTTAATTAACTTACAGCAGTAAATTTCTATAACTAACTACAGTTAACACTTCTACATTTTTCATCACTAGACTCGCCACATCATGAACCTGGGAGTCATTTATATTAATGGGAGTTACTAACAAGCAGTATTGGAAGAATTAATTCTTTTGTTAAGTTTTTAAAAGGTTTCCAATAATATAAATCAGTAGCACTCAAATTTTGAGGCATGATTATCATCAGTATTTGCTCCAAAGGAAATACGGAAAATTACTAGTATAAATGAATATGAATCAAGAGCTGATGTATGAAACGATATGAATTAAAAAAACCCACTGCATCAACCCTGTGCAAGGAAAGAGAAAGGAGAAGCTGTATACAAAGCAACACATATTCTAGTCTTAAAGAAAGTAGCTTTAAGAAAAATAGAAAATAATGTTTCACTGTAATAGAGACCCTGAGAGGAATAGTACAAAAGGATAGAGGCACTTAAAAAAATTTAAATACTAGCTATATAATTGTGAATAACTCCAATACAGAATAGCTGAAGTAACCAAGAAATAATTCACATAATTATCTATATAATATATAGACACAATAAATGTTAGTAGACTACATATATGCAAAAGCTACTCAAGAATCTAATATATAAGCAGGAGTGAGGTTGTTAGGTTGAGAAAGCTTTGTGCAGATTTAACTCTATTATCAAACTGCCCTCTGAAATATACAAACTAATTGAAACTCTCACAACGGATGAAAGTTCCTTTTCTTCTATATGTTTACCAAATTAGGTACTAAACAGACATTCTCTTTTTGGCCAGGTTGATTGATGTGAAATGGTTCTCTTGTGGAGTTAATTTGCATTTTCCTGATCACTAGTGAGACCGAGGAATATTTTCTTATGTTATTAGAAATTTAGGTTTTGTTCTTCTGTAACAGTTTCCTAGTATACTATGTCCATATTACTATGCGGTTGACTGCTCCTTTTCGTATAATATGTAAAGGTTTTATTCGAATACTGATCCTTGGTTAAATCTTTGTGACATAAATCTCTTCTCCTGATAGGTGGCTTATCTATTTTGTCTTCTTTTGTTATAGTTAAGTTTAAAAAGTGAAATCAAATATATGAACCATTTCCCATATTAAGGTCTGTATGTTTCTGTGATTTATAAAGAGATCTTTTCTGAATCAGAAGGTATGGGCTTTTCAAATTTCTCATTTCTACTTACTATTATCACTGAAAATATAAATATTTACTGAGTGACTATTATTTGCAATATTAATTTTATATAAATTGCCTCTTTAATTCTTCACATTTCTCTAAAGCCATTATCTTCATTTTCAGATGAGTACACTGCGACTAGTGAAAGCAAAAGCCTCTCAGTCGTGTCCAAATCTTTGCCACCCCATGGACTATAGAGTCCATGGAATTCTCCAGGCCAGAATACTGGAGTGGGTAGCCTTGCATTTCTCCAGGGAATCTTCCCAACCCAGGGATGGAACCCAGGTCTCCTGAATTGCAGGTGGATTCTTAACCAGTTGAGCCACAAGGGAAGCCCACACTGAGACTAGTGAGGTGAAATAAACTGGTTCAAGATACGTTTGATGCCAAAGTTCTTTCAGAAAAGTGAAAGTGGAAAGCCATGGTTTCTCCTTTCTTAAGTTTAGAATACTTTTATTATTTACGTGCAATATAGTTTATCCCTGTTAAAGAATTATATATGGAAGTGAATATATGTTTAAGTCAGTTCAGTTCAGTCGCTCAGTCGTGTCCGACTCTTTGAGACCCCATGAATCGCAGCACGCCAGGACTGTCTCTTATACACATCTAGATGTGTATAAGAGACAGTCCATACATGACCACAGGAAAAACCATAGCCTTGACTAGGCGGACCTTAGTCGGCAAAGTAATGTCTCTGCTTTTGAATATACTATCCAGGTTGGTCATAACTTTTCTTCCAAGGAGTAAGCGTCTTCTAATTTCATGGCTGCAGTCACCATCTGCAGTGATTTTGGAGCCCAAAAAAATAAAGTCTGACACTGTTTCCACTGTTTCCCCATCTATTTCCCATGAAGTGATGGGACCAGATGTCAATCCTAAAGGATATCAGCCCTGAATATTCATTGGAAGGACTGATGCTAAAGCTGAAGCTCTAATATTTTGGCCACCTGATGTGAAGAACTGACTCAATGGAAAATACCCTGATGCTGAGAAAGGTTGAAACCAGGAGGAGAAAGGGATGACAGAGGATGAGATAGTTGGACGGCATCACCGATTCAATGGACATGAGTTTGAGCAAGCTCTGGGAGTTGGTGATGGACAGGGAAGCCTCACATGCTGCAGTCCGTGGGGTCACAAAGACTGGGACACAACTGAGTGACTGAACTGAACTGAAAGTCTTTCTGCTCAAGAAGCATCAACATTAAAAATGAGCAAAGCAGAGTATTCCCTCTCATATCACTGAAAAACATAATATCTTTCTTCACTCCATATCTAAAAGTTGATACATACTCTATTTATTGGTCAAGGTTCTCCACAGAAACAGAATTAGTGTAAATATATAAAAGGAGATTTATTATTAAACAGTGATCCAGGTGTCACAGATACTGATGAATCTAAAATCTGCAGTATAGTCTGGCAAACTAGAGATCTAGGAGATAAATCTAGGTGCAAACGAAGTCTGAGTGTAGTCTTCTGGAGAATCCCCTCTTGATTAGAGAGAAAGGTCTTTATGTTCTATTCAGGCTGTCAAATGATTGGATGGGGTCTACCTATTTATAGAGGGCAGTCTGCTTATTCAAAGTTTATCAACCTAAATGGTTATCTCCTTCAGAGACACCCTTCAACCTGACACATAAAACTAACCATCACATATGCAATTATAAATATAAATATCAGATGTTAATGATCTCATTAACATTAGGCTACCCACTCCAGTATTCTTGGAAGCCCCTGATAGCTCAGCTGGTAAAGAATCCTACTGCAATGTGGGAGACCTGGGTTCAACCCCTTGTTTGGGAAGATACTATGGAGAAAGAAATAGCTACCCACTCCAGTATTCTGGCCTGGAGAATTCCATGGACTGTATATACCATGGGGTCAGAAGGAGTTGGATGTGACTTTCACTTTCACCACATACAAAGCATTGGGTTACATCAATTATTTAATGGCCACCCCAAAAGGTCTTAAGTTTCCCATGAAATTCCAATCACTTGATTCTGTAAATAAATGGGAAACTGAATTAGAAATATCATTTCATTCGTTCAGTTCTGTCTGACTTTTTGCGACCCCATGGACTGCAGCACACCAGGCTTCCCTGTCAATCACCAACTCCTGGAGCCTGCTCAAACTCATGTCCATCAAGCCAGTGATGCCATCCAACCATCTCATCCTCTGTCTTCCCCTTCTCCTCCTGCCTTCAGTCTTTTCCAGCATCAGGGTCTTTTCTAATGAGTCAACTCTTCGCATCAGGTGGCCAAAGTATTGGAGTTTCACTTTCAGTCCTTCCAATGAATATTCAAGATTGATTTCCTTTTGAATTGACTGGTTTGATCTCCTTGCAGTCCAAGGGACTCTCAAGAGTCTTCTCCAATACCACAGTTCAAAAGCATCAATTCTTTGGCACTCAGCCTTTTTTATGGTCCAACTCTTGTACCCACACATGACTACTGGAAAAACCACAGCTTTGACTATATGGACCTTTGTTGGCAAAGCAATGTTTCTGCTTTATAATATGCTGCCTAGGTTTGTCATAGCTTTTCTTCCAAGGAGTAAGAATCTTTTAATCATGGCTGTAGTCACCATCTGCACTGATTTTGGAGCCTAAAAAAATAAAGTCTTTCATTGTTTCCCTGTTCCCCCATAAAGTGATGGTACCAGATGCCATAATCTTAGTTTTTAATGTTGAGTTTTAAGCCATCTTGTTCACTCTCCTCTTTCACTTTCATCAAGAGGCTCTTTAATTCCTTTTTACTTTCTGCTATAATAGTGGTGCCATAAGGCAAAAAGATATGACAATGAAAGATGAACTCCCCAGGTGTGTAGAGGCCCAGTATGCTACTGGAGAGAGTGGGGAAATAGTTCCAGAAAGAATGAAAAGGCTGAACCAAAGGGAAACAATGCCCAGTTGTAGATGTGACTGGTGATGAAGTAAAATCCAATGCTACAAAGAACAACATTGGATAGGAACCTAGATGGTCCATGAAGCAAGGTAAATTGGAAGTAGACAAACAGGAGATGGCAAGAGTGAACATCAGTATTTTAGGAATCAGTGAACTAAAATGGACCGGAATGGGTGAGTATAAGTCAGATGACCATTATGTCTACTACTGTGGGCAAGAATCCCTTAGAAGAAATGGAGTGGCCCTCATAAGTCAACAAAAGTGTCTGAAATTCAGTGCTTGAATGCTATCTCAAAAATGACAGAATGATCTCTGTTTGTTTCCAAGGGAAACCATTCAATATCACAGTTATCCAAGTCTATGCCCCAACCACTACTTCCAATGAAGCTG
The DNA here is from genome assembly GCA_006410675.1 of Oreotragus oreotragus. NCBI lineage: Eukaryota > Metazoa > Chordata > Mammalia > Artiodactyla > Bovidae > Oreotragus > Oreotragus oreotragus. The sequence goes on from SJYX01017175.1 coordinate 240,734, forward strand.
AAGTTAAAGGGTTCTATGAGGACCTATAAAATCTTCTAGAACTAACACCAAAAATGATGTCCTTTTCATTATAAGGGACTGGAATCCAAATGTAGGAAGTCAAGAAATACCTGGAGTAACAGGCAAGTTTGACCTTGGAGTACAAATGAAGGGGGAAAAGGGTAATAGAATTTTGTCAAGAAAAGCACTGGTCATAGCAAACACCCTCTTCCAACAGCATAAGAGAAGACTCTACACATGGACATCACATCAATATCAAAATCATATTGATTATATTCTTTGCAGCCAAAGATGGAGAAGCTCTATACAGTCAACAAAAACAAGACCAGGAGCTGACTGTGGCTCAGATCACGAACTCCTTATTGCCAAATTCAGACTTAAATTGACGAAAGTAGGGAAAGCCACTAGACCATTCAAGTATGACCTAAATCAAATCCCTTATAATTAAGACAGAATGATCTCTGTTCGTTTCCAAGGCAAACCATTCAATATCACAGTTATCCAAGTCTATGCCCCAACCACTACTTCCAATGAAGCTGAAGTTAAAGGGTTCTATGAGGACCTACAAAATCTTCTAGAACTAACACCAAAAATGATGTCCTTTTCATTATAAGGGACTGGAATCCAAATGTAGGAAGTCAAGAAATACCTGGAGTAACAGGCAAGTTTGACCTTGGAGTACAAATGAAGGGGGAAAAGGGTAATAGAATTTTGTCAAGAAAAGCACTGGTCATAGCAAACACCCTCTTCCAACAGCATAAGAGAAGACTCTACACATGGACATCACATCAATATCAAAATCATATTGATTATATTCTTTGCAGCCAAAGATGGAGAAGCTCTATACAGTCAACAAAAACAAGACCAGGAGCTGACTGTGGCTCAGATCACGAACTCCTTATTGCCAAATTCAGACTTAAATTGACGAAAGTAGGGAAAGCCACTAGACCATTCAAGTATGACCTAAATCAAATCCCTTATAATTACAAGTGACAAATCGATTCAAAGAATTAGATCTGACAGGCAGAATGCCTGAAGAACTATGGACAGAGGTTCCTAATACTTTACAAAGAGATGGTGATCAAAACCTTTCCAAGAGAAAGAAATGCAAAAAGGCAAAATGGTGGTCTGAGGAGGCCTTACAAATAGCTGAGAAGAGAAGAGAATTAGGAATATAGAGGTAATTAATTACCACTAGAAAATGAGTCTGTCATGACCAGCTTTTTCACAGTATTGTGCTAGAATTTTCACTGAAATGCTGTCAGAAGAGTTTATTTTACTGTATCACAGTGGTTTAGTCACTAAGTCATGTCTGACTTACAGTATCATATTTCTTCCCAAATAACAAAAGACAATTTATTAATAAAATAGTTTGTGTGTGTGCATATGTATTTGTACATGTGGACTCCATTTTCCTTTCATGCACCCTCAAATTCCAACATGTGGTCAGATACTGTATTTCCTTGCTTAACGAAGTTTCAAAGGGCTGAAAGCAGAAGTTGTTTAATTATAGAACTGCTTCATATTCAGATATCCCTCAATTTATCAGGGGGTTATTTTCCAATAAACCCATCCTAAGGTAAAAGTATCCTAAGTTAAAATTTCATTAAATACTCCACTCCTATAAAACATCAGTTAAGTCTAGCCTACCTTAAATAAGCTCTGTCGGAACACTACATCAACCTACAGTTGGGCAAAACCATCTAGCACACACCTATTTTATAATAAAGGGTTGAATGTCTTATGTAATTTATTGAATACTGTTAAAAGTGAAAAACAGAATGGCTGTATACGTACAGAATGGTTTAGTGTATTGTCTACCCTCATGGTTGTGCAGTTGACCGAGAGCTGTGGCTCACTGCCACTGCCCAAAATTCCAAAGCATTGTATTGCATATCAGTAGCCTGAGAGATCAGAATTCAAACTTCAAAGAACAGTTTATCCTGAATGTGTATCACTTCACTAACACTGTAAAGTTGAAAAATTCTAATTCAGGGTCAGTCCACTTTTGGTTAAAGTCTACTCATTACAGAAAGGATGCTGAGTTTTGAGGAGAGGTGGGAAGCAAATTGAAACTGCCTTTAAGTGTGGAAATGTCTACAAAGCTACCTAGAATGGAGACAGAAGAGAGAAATTCCAGCATAGTGGAAAACTCTATGGAGTAGCTCTATCAAAAAGTGGGTGAATTGCAGAAAGGATGAGGTACACAATGTGCCAAGGGAGTTTGGAGCCTAAAAGCCCAATTTACATGCTCTGGGTTTATGAATGGGAGTGAAGTAGAAAGCCGCTGGACTGTAAGCGACCCTACGACCTGAGACTAAGCTGCAAATGGTTGCATAATGCATAAAGTAAATTATACAGACCATAAGATCATTTGCAAATTCAGAAAGAAAGGGGACCTAATTAATAATTGAGGTTGAATATAGATCCAACATCAAGTCAAATTAAACCAAATAAGGTTATATTTCTCATACATCTAGGTGTAAATTTTGAAATTCGCTCTGATAAATTTGACTCTCATAATGCAGCTCAGTAGAATAAGAATGAGAAAGTGGCTGAGTGCAGTGTTTATTTTCAGCTTAAATATGGGGAAATAGGATGTAAATATTAGGTTGTTGGACTTAGTCTTTATTTAATTGCTTTCCCTGTACATTTCCGGAGAAGGCAATGGCACCCCACTCCAGTACTCTTGCCTGGAAAATCCCATGGATGGAGGAGCCTGGTAGGCTGCAGTCCATGGGGTCACCAAGTGTCAGGCATGACTGAGCGACTTTTCACTTTCATACATTGGAGAAGGAAATGGCAACCCACTCCAGTGTTCTTGCCTGGAGAATCCCAGGGACAGAGGAGTCTAGTGGGCTGCCGTCAATGGGGTTGCACAGAGTCGAACACGACTGAAGAGACTTAGCAGCAGCAGCAGCAGCAGCACCAGAATGTATCTTAACTATTAAAATATACATAGTCTCCCTAGTCAAATAACTAAAGAAAATCAATAAATAATATCTGACCCTAGAACTCTAATTTGAGATCACTTTGTGAGGGTTCTCATTTTTAATACACATAATTGACAAGCTAAGATAATGGAGACAAAATTGCTCTAATGCTAATAAAATATTTGTAAACTAAAAAATATTCATTTTGACAGCAGAAGAGACATTTAAATAATTTAACTGCTGTGAGTAAAATTGAAATGGGGTTGTAATTACTAAGATTTTCAGCATCCCTTCCTTTATGAAAAGAAACTACTGCTGGTTTCCCCACAACAGATAGTTTTCCCCTGCCAAATAAAAAGATTAAAAATATGTGCCAGGTGCAGGGAGAGTGAGCCTGCAGAAAATTAACAAAACACAGGTGATACTTTTTCCAATCACCTTTTTTTTTATTAATGTGATGTCTTACAAATATGTATTTCATTAACTCTATAAGTATATACATAAGGGATACATCAGCCTTAGATGAAAGCTAGAAAATAGCTAATTTTTGTCAATTTTGAAATCCTTTCCACTAGCTCTTTTAGTTTAGTTCACTCAGTCGTGTCCAACTCTTTGTGAGCATGAAGCATGCCAGACTTTCCTGTCCAAAGAAAGTACTAAAAATAATTCTTAAATCAATACTACAAAACAACAACCCAAAAGTTACCTAAGTAGTTTTCCTGCTCTTCATTGGGACACCCCTCCCCCACAGTAATCTGGGAATCTATAAATATCAAAGTCTAAAGTCTAGGAAAACAAAGTTAAATGAGTTCAATATCACTGTAATGTTTTTCTTGAATATTTATAGATGAGAGGATTTTGGAATAAAGACATTTAGAATAAAGAAACTCCCTGACTCTCTAGCACCACTCCTACTACTTTCCCTCAGACCAAAAAAGAAACTTTTTTTCTTAAAATATATGTTCTACTAATGACTATTATGCTCTTTTCTTTTTCCTTCATCCAGCCATTGCTTTTTCCTGCCCATTATTCCATATTAAAGGTATGGACCAAATTAAATCCTCCCTTGAATCTTAGGCACATTCAAGTAGCTAAGGACCACTATTATTTTAAGAGCCACTGATGTACGCTCTCCTCCTTCACTTTCATCAAGAGGCTTTTTAGCTCCTCCTCACTTTCTGCCATAAGGGTGGTTTGGCCTTGGAATGCGGAATGAAGCAGGGCAGAGACTAATAGAGTTTTGCCAAGAAAATATTTAAGTCAGAGTAGTCACATATTTATTATAACCACTCTGTGATCCAGAACACTTTATATATTACTATGCTTTGAATAAATGAATATCTGTATATTGATATTTAAACACTCAAACCTAATCATCTTTGAAAGCAATTTTCATTTTTATGTCCACTGAGGATTGAATTATTAATTGACGTTTCTTTTATTTATGCCTAAGAGAAAACTGCTGAGCCATGTACAGTGAAGTCATTCACCAGGCTGAGTGAGAAACTAGATGCTTGAATCAACGTAAAGGTTGATCAAAATAGGTTGAGCAATACCTATTTTGTGCCGGGTATGTGCGTTTCTGCCGTTATCTAGTCTGCTTGGGCAGCTTCCAAGTCTCTTCCACACTCAGTGGCTCAGACATTTAGGGCCACCTCCTAAAACATACCTTTGCTGACTACTCTACTCAACCCCATGTATTTCTAATGCGAGCCTTAGAATGCTGAGGATAACTGTCTACTGACTTGCTCCCCATCCCTGATACCACTTTGACAGCTGACTAATTTTACCTAACGCCAGCATCTTGTGCAGTGACAAATATGTACTAGGCCTCAACGTATGGTTTGACTTCAGTGATGTCACCTTTGGTAATTTATCTTTTGTGATTTAACTATATGTGAATTAACTTTCATATCAATTTTTCAAGGAATTAGAGAAGAAAAACACTCTGAAAATCAATTGATTATTTAATCTGATTCAGAGGTTACATTTGGTGATCTTATAACTAAATTATTGTAGGGAGAGGTATAAAACATGGCAGTGAAAAGAACTATGTGGTTCAAAGAATATTACTTTGTTGTATAATGTACTATTGTCCAGGACATAAATGTTACCCCTAGAAAACTGTCTATAGAACTATTATCCTAAGATACTTTGGGAAGTTAAAATAGTTCATATCTACCTAAAAATAATTTTCTTAATCCTTCTATCCATTTTTTTCTTCAGGAAACCAAAAGATTCCACAAATCATTTAATCCAAACTTTCTGACTTGATATAATTATCCTCATATCCCTTGTTGTCTGCCTACCGAAAATCAAACATAAGAATTAGAGGAGGACTTCCCTGGTGGTCTGGTGGGTGAGAATCTGCCTGCCAGTGCAGGGGGCAGGGGTTCAATCCCTGTTCTGGGAAGATTCCCCATGTCACAGGGTAACTAAGCCCATGTGCCACAACTACTGAGCCCACACGTGGGAACGACTGAAGCCCGCACGCCTAGAGCCCGTGCTCTGCAACGAGAGGCCACCGCAAGGAGAAGCCCACCCACCACAGCCAAAGAGCAGCCTCTGCTCGTCACAACTAGAGAAAGCTATGCGCAGCAACTAAGACCCAGCACAGCCACACACACACACAAGAAGTAAAGAAAGAGCTACTTTCAAAGCAGTCTCTTTTGAAAGCCGCTCAGTCATGTCCCACTCTTTGTGACCCCATGGACTATACAGTCCATGAAATTCTCTAGGCCAGAAAACTGGAGAGGGTAGCCGTTCACTTCTCCAGGGGATCCTCCCAACCCAGGGAACGAACCCAGGTCTCCTGCACTGCAGGCAGATGCTTTACCAGCTGAGCCACCAGGGAAGCCCCAGTGTACTATCAATAAAGTCTTATTTATTAGAGTAAATGATTAATTCATATCAGAACCCAAAGCATCTATGCTGTCATATGATACACAATAATAACAGACTGGAGAAGGCCAGTCCATGCTACCTGGAGAACTCAGTGAGGCTCTGGGGACCTCCTGTTGAGAAACACTGATCTCAGATATTCTAATAATGTAGCAATCTTTAACCCATGACATAGCCCATGATTAAGTAAATATATTACTCCTCTACCTTCCCTTTCTCTCCAAAGCATTATATTGAACCTCTTTACTCTGACTGGAATACACTGTGAACCAGAAAAGCAGTAAGTTCAACTCTGGGTCACATGTCAGAGTCATCTGGTTTTCTTTTTTATTCCACTGACTCATTACATTACTGTATTTTAATTTAGTTGGTTGCAGAAAGCTGAGATGACAATAATACTAGAGAAGACTTCCTCATCCAGATAATAACATCAGCACTATAAAAGCACACTTCATTAAAAACAACACACCCAACAGTGTGCTCTCAAGTATCGGCGATGAAATGGCTGCACAATTACTTCTGACTCGTTTTCTGCATTTCCCCTCTCTCAGTGGAACGCCTAATCTTCATAAGGTGTTCATTTCCTGTTTCACCCAGCAACCACCTTCTGCATTTTTATTCTGTTGATCTCTCCTGCCTAAATTTCCATGGGGATTCTTCATTTAAAACACACTCTTTGCTCTCACTCCTAAACACAACCCCATCAGCACTGCTGCCTGTGCCTTGGATTACAACAGGCACTGAAGTTAATAGCTTCTTGGTCCTAAGGGAGTGTATGAAATAAGGATTGTCCTGGCCAGAGCATCTAGAGTTAAAACTATGGGCTAGAACGTGGAGTGTCAGATTACTTAATAGCATCTGCAAAAGTAACATCCCTTTTGCTCTCCTAATTCAACTGAAAAAAATATTTATTGAGTGTTTACACAATACAAGGCTCTCGGTAAGGCAAGGGAACGAGTTTCGTGCCAAGTAAGATGCAGTTTCTACACTGAAAATATTTCAGACAAGAATAAAACAAATACTTGTATCACTGAATTGCTGTTAAAAAGAAATGAGAACATATATCAACATAGTTCATTTTTGAGGTACTATATAGAGAGAATTCTTCACAGGATTACAGAAGACTATTACAGTCCATCATACTATGGGGAATTAAGAAAGACTTTATGAGGAAAATTTTAGATAATAAGGGAAAGGCTTTAAGTACAACCACAATTATGATCCCAGAGATGGCTAGGGAAGGCATTCTAGATAAGCTGAATAGTAAGGACAAAGAGTATCAAGTGGGAAATAACGTGATGTGTTTGGAAAACAACAGTTTGACTGAAGCACAGGTCAGGAACTGAGAGTACACTGGGACAAGACTAAAAAGAGTAAGTAGAGGGCCGGGTTGGGAACTGTTGAATTATTTGAACATGATCTACATGTCTTTTAAGAATAAGGGCTTCAGCGTTTACTATACTGATAGGTTCGAAACACAGACACTTACTTGACTCATTAGTGTATATAAGGCAGTAAACTCCCTGAGTAGGTGAAGAAAAAGAGACAAGCCTTAATATCTGCAATAGTTTTTTTTTTTTTTTT
>SJYX01017175.1:248703-270326 GCA_006410675.1 Oreotragus oreotragus
TTCAAAAACAAAAAAAAAAAAAAAAAAAAAAAAAAAAAGAAAGAAAGAAAGAAAAAGAAATTACACAGCTGCCTGGAATTCCTGTTGCAAAGCTCAATGTATAGGTAACAGTAATTGGAAAATTTTATTGAGCATCTTCTATGTGCCAAGCACTGTGCTTCATTTAAACCTCATGATAACCTACTGCCACAGATATTATGCCAGGTGAACCAAGAAATGGAGGACATTTCCCCAGTCACTCTTGATTAGACGTGAAGTCCCAATGTAACTTCAAAGCCTTTAAGTGATTAGAAATAAAAAAACAAAATCAACAAAAAACTGCCCAGTTTAAATAAACTGAGGAAAGGGAGAAGAAAAGAGAAGCATTGTGCACTGTACCTTTCAGAGGAAAAAAAAAATGTCAAAGTGAACCAACAGATAAATAAGATTTAATTAACGTTTTCAATAAGAACGTAACATGGGAACTCCACATAATATACAGTAATTTACATCAAGGCATTTTTCACCAGTGAGCTTTCCCTAAAAAGGAAAGGGCTATCTCAGTCTCACAAATAGCCCCTTTTTGATAAATACACTTCTTCCATCTCCTCTGTCGTTGTTTAGTCACTAAGTTATGTCCAACTCTCTTTTGCAACCTCACAGACTACAGCCTGCCAGGTTCCTCTGTCCATGGGATTTCCCAGGCAAGAATACTGGAGTGGGTTACCATTTCCTTCTCCAGGGGATCTTCCCAACCCAGGGAGCAAACCCACGTCTTCTGCACTGGCAGGAGGATTCTTTACCACTGAGCCACCGAGGAAGCCCTTCCATCTCCAAAANGATTTCCCAGGCAAGAATACTGGAGTGGGTTACCATTTCCTTCTCCAGGGGATCTTCCCAACCCAGGGAGCAAACCCACGTCTTCTGCACTGGCAGGAGGATTCTTTACCACTGAGCCACCGAGGAAGCCCTTCCATCTCCAAAAAATGTTTGCTTAAAAATACTTCACTTACAACTGGTATACCATCTCTTGGGCTTCATTTCCTCAGTGGAACAGATCAAAGTGAAGGCTTAGTTAACTTCTTATATGACCTTACTTCATTGTTCAACCTCTTTCTTAATTTGTGAAATGATGGGTTGAATCATATGACCTAGGAATATTTTGTCTGGTTCTAAAACACAATGTCTACAATTCAGGATGTACAGAAACATTTTTTCCCTTCTATTTCTGTTTTACGGTATACCCTTAGGTAGTTACAATGGAGCTGGACTGAAGACATTTGGGAAAGCTTTCACAGGAACGGCAATTTTTCAACTTAGGACACATTCCTGTAATCAAGTGGAACACCTGAAAGAACTAATAATTCTATTCATTTCAGTTATATTAGTCACCCTGAAAAATATTTGTTTGATTATACTTCTAAGTTGCACAACAAGAAAAAAAATAGAAAACCACAGCATTTGGTTCACCCACTGCCTCAAGTTGTAACAATCATTGTTCAATTTAAAGATCTGAGGTCTGAGTTCCTGAGTACTTTTAAATGCCAGCATCTGAACAACAACCTATAATAAAATGAAGATGAAAGGTTACAAAGAGTGTTCTAATTTATAGGATAAACAGAAGAAGAGTTGAAAATTAAAGCCACAGAATTTAAGCCTAAGCCTGATGTGAAAATCTCCCATTTCTGGAAGGAGGCAATCCAATTTAATTGGACACCATGAAAGCAAATATGGCAATTTAGTGAAAACGGTGACCACTTCTGAACTCTTCACATTAAAACAGCTTGATTAGCAAACAGAAGCTGAAAATGTTTACAGGAAAGCATTTTTAATGTAAGCTGTGTCCACCGGTATTTAAGTATGCATTAAGCAGGTAAAAAAAAGAAGTGAGGAGTCACAATTATAGCTGTCTGTAATTACAGCAGTGTGAAAACATTTATGCCTTCAATACATGCCAATGAAATCCCAAGAGCCAGTCACTATGGCTATGGAGAATTTGCTGCTGCTGCTAAGTCACTTCAGTTGTGTCCGACTCTATGCAACCCCAGAGACAGCAGCCCACCAGGCTCCCCCGTCCCTGGGATTCTCCAGGCAAGAACACTGGAGTGGGTTGCCATGTCCTTCTCCACTGCATGAAAGTGAAAAATGAAAGTGAAGTCGCCCAGTCGTGTCCGACTCTGTGTGACCCCATGGACTGCAGCCTACCAGGCTCCTCCATCCATGGGATTTTCCAGGCAAGAGTACTGGAGTGGGGTGCCATTGCCTTCTCCGTGGAGAATTTGCTACTTATGCAAATAACATTCAAAGTATTTTAACTGATTCAAGGAGAAGCCACTAGAAAATATTCTCATTCATTTATTAATAGGTCAGTGTTACCAGGTCAAGAGATAGGCTGTAGGAATACAGAGACAGGAATCAGTCTGATCACTGCCACTTGCAAATTCCTTTGTCCCTTCCCCTCAGACAAAATGCAACCTGGTTATGCTGAAGGGGAAGGTAAACATCCATAAACATCCAGACATGCCCAGGTGGCTGCAAGCGGGCTCAAGTCACAGACTTGGGGACCTGTCCAGCCAGTTCCTTTATAGGTAAGTATGCACAATCGCCACATGCACTCACTCACAAAAAATGGTGGTAGATCATTAAAATAGACTATTCCTTCTCTCATGAGCAGGAGATCCATATGCAGTGACTATGGTCTGGGCCCATGAATATCTGATTTTGTATATATCACAATTTCTTTGTACTCTAGAATTTTTTGTTTTTAAAAGAAATCAGAATCAGTCAGGTAAAAAAGGCAACTCCTGGCCTTTTAGTCAAGATCTTCCATTGGAATAAACATAAGCACAAAAATATCCATGAAATGGGAAAAACAGCACTAACATTTCTCTCAGTTTCAATAATTCCACTAGAGGAAAAGAGCTGACCAGCTCTTAGAGATCTGTAAAAACCTTGTGGTGGACAGGCCAGGAAGTTTCAAAAGTGCCTGCCAATTTACAACACTCCCTATTTCTCCTTCTGAGAATAAAACAAAAAAATGTCAGACATCTTTTGAGGACTTGAAAAAGCCAAATGCTCTGACCAGCTATGTCCTAGCTCAACGACTCTTTCGCCGCTCTATTGTGAATGTATTACCTAATATTAGGTAATAGGAGAGAAATAACAATGACCAACACATTTTATTTCAAAAGTCACTTTAAAATCTACTTTTCAGTCCTCGGTGAAAAAAGAAGTAAGGGGTAAAAGAACATTGCAGCTGGACTATGGCTACATTCCTTTGTGTTTTGTGGTCTGAGCCTCAAAATGAAATGCAGCAAAGATTGCAGAGTTTCCCTTTACAGTGTGCAGGTGCATAAGTAATGGCTTAGGCAAGGCCTCAGTCCAGACCTGGGCTTCAAACAGACCAGACAAAGGGAAAAAACCTAGTTTAGCGAAACTAGATAAACAGGACTCTCAACCCTAATGGATCACATGCCCATAGCGAGAAGAAACAGGTAATCAGAGAGGGCAGAAGCTGAGGATTCCTAGGCCTATTACATTAAATATAATTTGTCCAATGAATCATTTAATTTCTACTTTCTCATGCAGACCTGATTCTATCTAATACCCTGGAAAAGTTCACATCAAAATCAACACACTCTTTCAGTGATCCAGGCTTATAATAACTGAGAGGTTGATACAATTAACAACCATAATTAATAAATGCACTTGTATTTAGAGATATATTTACACATCGATGCTGTTCCAAGAAGGATCTGAGGTGCTTTACTGCCCCAGAGGAAAATATTTGACAGTTCATAAAATATAAGACAGCATCAACTGTGAACTGAATTATTAACTTATGTACCAATAAGAAAAGATAAAAATATCATTTATTATTTTTTTATATGATAAAACACCACATCTATCATGCCATTAACTGGAAGATGTATCTCATTTTTAGCAATATTAGTAAGAAGTCAAAAGTACTTACATTAGAATCAATAAAATACATTTTTTGTTTCAGTAAAATGGGGAAGACAGAGGTAGAATATAAAATTCATTCACTAAAAAGCAATTCCTGTGGTTCTCTTGGCTGCCAAAGGGGGGAAAAAAAAGAGCAATGTAATCACCTAAATCTAACTGACCTTCCCAGACTGCTTAGGAAAATCACTCAGTCAATAAACAAATCATCACTACTACTCACACTGGAGCACACACTACATGGAGTGCCCACATGCTGAGCTGCTCCTTCACAAATTAAAGTGCACAGCTGATCTGCAGAAAAAGTATTTATCATTCTGAGGAGTTCCCCTCCTTCAAGCTCCCAAAGTAATTTCCTACATAACTATTATTTTAAGGCAGAACATCATGAGCAAATTTGATAAAAATCTGAAGAGATATATAATTTTATTAATATGGAGCCAAGAGAAAGCTGGGAGGGGTGGGGATTCTCCACAAAACTACAAGGTTATCTTTGTGGAAGATATATCTGGTTATGGTATTCTCTCTTAAAATCACCTAGGGGATCCCTTCATCCCTTATAAGTAGTATTTTTTATCATTACAAGAACAAATGGAATGATATCAGCAAAAATGGTAAAGTAGATCAAAGGACTTGTCCCTCTAGAGAAAACACTGAAAAAAAGAAAATCAAGCAAAAACTGTCCATCAAAGGTTCACAACTGGCTGAACAATCAATCAAGAAAAAGGAAACTCAAAATCAGAAGGAACATTTTGCAGTATTTTTACTTATCCTGTCCCTCATCTCCTCTCCAGCTCAGCAGTGGTCCTACAGACAGCAGACTGCCAATGTGAGGCCCTGACTCCTGGTTCTTAAGGGAGCAGAGCAGATCTTATTTTTTTTTACCAGCACAGTAAAAAATTTGTGTTGGTTTGCCCTAACTTGTCTGGGGGCAACCTGAAGGATGAATGCAAGGCACTTGCCTTTGTTTTGCCTAGTCAGAACTCACTCAGAGAGTAAACACAGGACAATGTTCAAGAAGTAAGGCAAACAAACAAGCCTAACTACTTCCTTAGGCAAAAGATTAAGGCTGAGACACACAACGGACTGTCTAGTCTGGGAGGAACAGCTGGGGAGAGCTTCTTTCAGAAATTAGTGTATTCAAAAGTACACCCACACACTATGGAATCAGAAGTTATGGGGGGAATATAACTGGGTGCAGCCACTGGGCAAAACAGTATAGAGATTCTTCAGAATACTAAAACAGAATTGCCGTATGATTCAGCAATCCCACTCCTGAACATATATCCAGAGAAAAACATGGCTTGAAAAGATACATGCACTGCAATGTTCATCACATCATTGCTTACCATAGCCAAGATATAGATGCAACCTAAATATCCACTGACAGATGAATGGATAAAGAAAATAGAGTACATATAACTATGTAAAGAATAAAAAAGAATAAAATAATGCCATCTGCAGCCACATGGATGGACATGAAGATTACTATACTAAGTGATGTTAGTCAGACAAAGACAAGTATCTTATGATATAGCTTATATGAAGACTCTTAAAGAATGAACTCTGGTGTTGGAGAAGACACTTGAGAGTCCCTTGGACTGCAAGGAGGTCCAACCAGTCCATCCTAAAGGAGATCAGTCCTGGTTGTTCATTGAAAGGACTGATGCTAAAGCTGAAACTCCAATACTTTGACCACTTCATGTGAAGAGCTGACTCACTGGAAAAGACTCTGATGCTGGGAGGGATTGGGGGCAGGAGGAGAAAGGGACAACAGAAGATGAGATGGCTGGATGGCAACACCAACTCAGTGGACATGAGTTTGAATGAACTCTGGGAGTTGGTGATGGACAGGGAGGCCTGGCATGGTGTGATTCATGGCGTTGCAAAGAGTTGGACATGGCTGAGTGACTGAACTGAACTGACCTGGAAGAATGATACAAATGAACTTATTTACAAAACAGAAACATGTTTGGGAGTTCGTGTAAAAAAATAAATAAATACCAATAAATAAATAAATAAATAAATAAATAAATAAAAAGAAATAAAATAAAAGAAATGGAGCACTACACAAAGGATATACAAAAATTACCACAATCTAGGTCACCTTTTATATTTTTAATACACTCGATGCTTCATACTGGCCCAGTGTTAAAAGTATATTGTAAAAGGATACTCACTCTCTCTCCTTTTCAGTCAGCTTGTCATTAATATTATCTTTGATTGTTGATCTAGATCCCTTATGAATTACAGGATATCTGAGGGGCACTTGTAGGAAAAAGGAGATCATGGACACCAAATGTGCAGTATAACCAAGGGCAACAGCAACGCTCCCATCATCTTTTGCTGTTAATTCAAAAACAGAGAAACAGAAAACAGTTATTTACTTCATAAATACAGCCACAGGATCATAATGAATCAATCTCCAGAGAGATTTTATAAGAGATAATTGATAAAATATTATTCACCTATCTAAATTATATGATTTTACATACATCTAAATATATTAATAAGATTTGAAATGTCATCTACTATATTTAAAACTATTTCCAATAATTAATGTGGTGAGATTAACATTTGATATATAATCTTAAGAGTTCTTAGTACAGTCAAGCCTTCAATACTTTCTTTCCCAGCATTTTTAATGCCAAAAATAATACTTGAGTCTATTATACAATGTGAAAATTAATTTCAGAGATTTAAACATTGCATACTATATAAACATCATACATTTTATTCATTAACAACTTTACCAAGCAAAATAGTTGTACTGTTATACTACTGTACAACATTATTAATTCCAAGGTGAAGTGAAATAGCATAGCACATCCTGATAGGGTACATTCTCAGTATTCATAAAGAGAGCATTGTCTAAATAAGTCAGTGATGTTTGAGATAGGATAGAGAAAAAAAGTGTTTTAAATAGTAAAAGGTAAAAAAACCACATTGTTCATATATTAATACATCCTATTGATGTAATTTCGGTGGAAGTTAAGTATTGGAAAAAGAATACATGTATCCTACAGTACATGTCTTGTAAGAAATCACAGATTTTTAACTCAACATCTAGATTTCTGCTACTGCCTATGAAGTAATAATCATTCAAGTATTCAGAACTGAGAATAATACAATAAGAAGTTTTAAGCTTGCCCCAAGGGAGAAACAAAAAGTAACAACTTGGTATATGATATTCTTAAAATACTTTAAAAAGTTCTCTCTTTCTCTCTCTCTCTCTCTCTCTCTCTCTCTCTCTCTCACACACACACACACACACACACACACACACATGGATTTAACACATACCTGGAATACTTCACCGTTGTCTTTCCGATTTTACTAACTCTACTGGAACCGAACTCATAAAGGACTAAAGATTCTCATTGAAATTGAAGTTAACAATCATTATAAAGGGTGTAAGAAGAAAAGATAAATTTGGACCAATAGATTCGTGATAGAAGAATGACATGTCCTTTCGGTGACAACGGTATACGGTGAGTCATGTAAGAGGTGTGAACTGATGGTTTTGTCTGAGAAACTAGTGTGACATTTTTATCCATTGAAAATAACATGTGAAAAAAGAAGGACGGTCCTTACCACGAGATAAAGACCGTCAGTGAGTAAGTAGTTTTTAATTATTTGACCCGTACAAAATATACGATAAAGAAAGCTAAATGTCTACTTTTTTATTCCAAGTTCTTCAATTCCTTGAACAAGTTTGATTATGTCGTTCATATCGTCGACTGGACTGTGGTTCCGGAAACAGAAATTCGTGAGATGGTATGACAACGTCTTGCAATGACACCTTATGTATTGTTAAAATCGAACCCTCAGATCTTCGTATACTGTGTACAAATAATAAAATCAAAGAAGTGAGAGAAGATTATTCTCGTTTTTTGTGTATTTTTCAGACACTTAGAAACCACTGTACAAGAGAGTTTAGTTTAACTACTTTTTTTTTTTTACAAAACCCAAACTGCATTCCTTTCAGCTGACTATTGGGCCTGTCTTAGCTGACTGGAGCTATTTTCAGAGGCCATGTGCTCCTGGTTCAGTCCCACTCGAGCACCTTTAGTGCTACGATGCTTTCCTTCTGTTGAAACATGCACATCAGATTACCTTAAGACTAAAACTATACTGTAAATTCATCACAATATAATCGTCATATAGTATCAGAGCTGGGAGAAGCCTTAGAAATCACTGAATCTGATGCTACTAATTTAGAAATGAGAAAAATAAGATTCAAGTGGTATAAGTGAGTTAGTCAAAGCTGTATGAAAGGAGGAGTAAGGGATCGTATCTACACCCCAGCCCCTTCAAGTATCTATCCCTGGAATCACAGCTGGGACAATGAGTTCCATGAAAGAGGCTGCTGAATCCCACCTCCTGTTTTCTTTAAGAATAGGGCTTATTAAGTTTAAAATATTCCTATTAGTACAAGCACTTGGTCTTTAAGAATCCTCTTTCGAAGAGAGAGCAAAAGAGGAAGAAAAAGAAAACTTTCAGTAAGTCATGAAGAATAAAACTACATTAAGTTTGGACTTTCCTTTGTGTACTTTGGGATTCCCAGGAGGTGCAGTGGTAAAGAATCTGTCTGGCAAGCAGGAGAGGCAGGTTCGATCCCTGTGTCAGGATCAATTCCCTAGAATGGTAAATGGCAACCTGCTTCAGTATTCTTGCCTGGAAAATTCCATGGAAAGAGGAGCCTGATGGGCCAGAGTCCATGGGGTTGCAGAGTCGAACACGACTGAGTGACTTAGCACCCAAATGCATATGTGCTTTATACGAAACTTTTACTTTTCTATGTGGCCTACATAAAAGGATTTGAAAACTTCCAAAAATCAGAAGGCCTCTTAGCCTGCCAAACAGGTCAAATGCAAACTATGAATGTTTAAAAAACCTCTCCAATATTAAACACTCAAGCATCTCCAGTTTTCCATATTACTAAAAGGGGAATACTAAAGCATTACATTTGTCTATTTCAAGGACTACATCTACATAAGTAGTATAAAAGAACAGAAATTGGTCTCCTAACATTACCTCCTTTCAATAAAATAATTTTGCTTAAATTAAACATAAAAGGGCATCTCTAAGAGAATCCTGTATACATAGAGCAAAAACCAAAAAGAAATAGCAAAAACTGAAAACTGGGTAATAACTGGAAATCAGCTTTGATTCTGGTTATTCACACTCACCATTATTTCTACCACAAGACTCCCCCCACTCACCCATTAAAAACCCCAGGGTTGCTTCCCATTCCAGGCCATAGTGCTTCGTCACAGCCTCACAGTTAAACATCATGGTGTTGGATTTCCAATATTGAAGCTTTATATTAAAAAGCATTTTAAAAGGACCATGGGTGAGGCATTACAGGGCCCACGGGTACTCCAATACCCTCGAAAGGAAAACCACCTCCTGGTAGGGAAGTCACTTTCATCACCCCAAGACCACTGAATCTCCAGTGGGAAACTGTGAGCTCATGTGGTTAATTATGGCTATTGCTGGCCACGAAACCTCAGATGTCACATTCTGTTGCCAATCACTTTAGCTAAAAAAACTGAAAGGTTTAAGGTTTCCAGCATTCCAAGATCTAAAAGACTTTTTACCTGCCAAAGCCAAAACCTGGTTCCCTGGGGTGTGCTTTTCCAGGAACCATTAATGACGTCCCTAACACCTGATGCAGAGCAGAGGCTTGTGCTCCTTATGCTGCCCTGTGGGTTAGAGGCCACAGATGACAGGCTTGCTGGTGCAAAGAAGCTAGAGGGGGAACGGGAGGGTTCAGGGAAGAACAGGAATAAGCTGCTAAGACTCAGGTAAAGAAAAAAGCCCTGATTTAAATGTTTTAACGGGCTTACAGATAAAACAAAATGCTGCAATTTCCTCACAGTAAATATTTCCTATTTGTTTTTTTAAATGTAGGTAGCTACTTTTACTTGGGGCTGTAGTAATTTTTGTGATAATAAATCTTTCATATAATTTGTCTTTTTTTTTTCCAAGCTGAAAAGACTTAAGACATGCATTTATTTTGGTTAATTAAGATAATAATGTGGATCTGATTCACATTACATTACAGATCTTCCTCAATTTACAATGGGCTTACATCCCGATAAATTCATTGCAAGTTGAAAATCTTGTAGGCTGAAAATTTCAAATGTTTTAAAATGGATTTAAAATATCTAACCTAGTCTTGCTTAGTCTATTTTAAGCATGCTCAAAACAATTACATTAGCCTCTTATGTAATTTTTATGATAATAGATTCCACAAACTCACAATGGCCATGACAACATTATAAATTAATTTAAATGTCTCTGACTTACATGTTGGACAAACTATTAATATTCAAATGCATCCAAGTACAATAAGTGATCTAAAAGCTCTTACCATCCTGCCTTCCCAATCACTGAGGCAGCTGATTTGGTAAGGAACCAAGCACCCACTGATCCAGACAGGACAAAATATTTAAGACTCTAATCATTGCCACAGCATCTATGGAATCATTCCACGTTCTCAATGAGACAGTGTTTGACATATGGACTCTCCTTTCCAAGAAATCATGCCTGCATAAAGGGATACAGACACAGAAGGAAATCTGGGTCTCATTACCACAAAAGGCTCTGTGTTATAGATTACTTAAAAACACACACAAACAGTTTTTTTTCTTTTTTTTTGGATGAGAAATGTCCCAGTCAATGGAACTCAAGTGAATACCCTTCACGGGACAACTTTACCCACTTGTGTCCAGGTCTCTCTGCCATATTCTAACAGAAACTTACCCAGTTAGAAAGAAGAACACAACAGATGCTGGGCCACTATGCAGGAGTTTCCGAAACAGTATGAAGCCATGCAATGCAAAGCCTATCCCAGCAAACTTTCATGAATATAACAGAATACCAGTTTAGATTTCCGTCACTAGAGTCTTACAAAGCATGCAGCTGCTACAGAACACTAAAAACTTGCTAGATGTCTGGAAGAGGTTATTATTCAAAACAAGGAGGAAAACTGCATCATGACAGGAGTAATACGGGCCTTAAAATCAAGCTGACCAGGGAGGACTTTAGTTCTGCCACTGGCTAGTATGACTCTTCGGAAAAATTAACTAATCTCACTGAGCCTCAATTTTCTTGTCCTTAGAAAAAGACAACAAAAAAAGAGCTGAGTATGACTTTTTCCCTCACAGAAGGAATCGATTCTCACAGCGGTGGGAATTACGTAAACAAGACAGCATCATGTATGATGCCCCATGCTACATACTTCTACTCACTGAATCTAAAATTTTCCATCCTTCTTTCAACCAGGTAATACTATTTTATCTTTAAAAATACCTCAGGTATCATCTTCTCTGTAAGACTTCCTGGTAGATCTGATTATTCCCACGTCTTTAAGTCCCACATATCTGGTATAAACTTCTAAGTGCCTGACACAGAGTACAAATTCAAGAGGTATTTATTGATTGGCTTGATTACAAGTTAACCTCAAGTGGCCTGAAGTTTCACTGAGGTAGGACCAATGCCTTGGTCACCTCTGCATATGCCCAGCACCTGGCACCGTAAATGACACGCACAAGGCACTCAGTAAATTCAAAAGTACATGGAAGTACCTTGCAGAATGCGAACACAGATTTTAAAGTCCAATACTATGATACGAGCTTCTTAAAACCAATTCCTACAAGTTATGGTACGTAAATAGGGCCTTAGAGTAAAATTAAACATTTACTTCATTTTTTTAGCAGTAAAAACTGCACTAAAAGATAAACTAATTTTTTTAGGGGAAGAAGGACTGTATTCAGCTTGGATGAATAGACAGGGAACAAAAGCTGGGAAAAATAAGGAAATAAATCAACTCCAGAAAACAAAAATAGAATCAAGGAACATCCTGGAATGAATTGAGGTGATACTCTAAAACCAGTAGTATCCCTCCTTCTCTTGTTGCCACCTCTCAAACCATTCTATATGTAGCAGCCAGAGTGACTTTTAAAAAACATCAATTCATATCATCCCCCTTCTTGAAGCTCTTCAGGGTTTCCCACTCCACTGAGAATAAAACAGAAACTCCTTTCAGTGGCCTCAAGACCCTGGCTGACTCTCCTACATCTACTGATGGAATTCTTCTCTTTTCTCACCCTGCCCCAGCCACACAGGTTTGCTCTGGTCTGTCCTTCCTTCCTCTCTCTGACAACTAATTCCAGTTACATTTATTGAATGCCTTCTATAGGAAAGCTCTTTCAAACGCTATCTCATTCAATCATCACAATGAACTGAAGATATAAATATTACCTCATTTCACAGGTGAAGAAATTCAGTTCAGTTCAGTCACTCAGTCGTGTCCAACTCTTTGCGACCCCATGAACTGCAGCACGCCATGCCTCCCTGTCCCTCACCAACTTCTGGAGCCTACCCAAACTCATGTCTTGATTCAGTGATGCCATCCAACCATCTCATCCTGTCGTCCCCTTCTCCTCCTGCCCTCAATCTTTCCCAGCATCAGGGTCTTTTCAAATGAGTCAGCTCTTCACATTAGGTGGCCAAAGTATTGGAGTTTCCGCTTCAACATCAATCCTTCCAATGAACACCCAGGACTGATCTCCTTTTGGATGGACTGGTTGGATCTCCTTGCAGTCCAAGGGACTCTCAAGAGTCTTCTCCAACACCACAGTTCAAAAGCATCAATTCTTTTGTGCTCAGCTTTCTTTATAGTCCAACTCTCACATCCATACATGACTTAAGCTCTGAGAAATTACATGATTTTCCCAGAATACACGTATCTTCTCCCAAGCCCTTATCCTGAATTTTTTCAGATATATCAAGCCAATTCCTCAGAATCCTCAATCATGATGCCCCTCTCTTCTAGGAATTCTTCTCCCCCAGCTGTAGTGGGTGAAGTGAAAGTCAATCAGTCGTGTATAACTCTTTGCAACCCCATGGACTATAGTCCATGGAATTCTCCAGGCCAGAATACTGGAGTGGGTAGCCATTCCTTTCTCCAGGAGATCTTCCCAACCCAGGGATCGAACCCAGGTCACCAGCATGGCAGGCGGATTCTTTACCAGCTGAGCCACCAGGGAAGCCTGGTTCCTTTCAGCCTTCAGATTTTCTGTTAAACATTTCTCCTCAGAGAGATCTTCTCTGATTGCTTTATCTACAGTGAAAGTGAAAAGTGAAGTCGCTCAGTCGTGTCCGACTCTTTGTGACCCCGTGGACTTTAGCCTACCAGGCTCCTCTGTCCATGGGATTCTCCAGGCAAGAATACTGGAGTGGGTTGCCATTTCCTTCTCTAGGGGATCTTCCTGACCCAGGGATTGAACCCAGGTCTCCTGCATTACAGGCAGGCACTTTAATCCCTGAGCCACCAGGGAAGCCCTACAGTAGGTTTCCCTATTCTCTAAAACAGCATACTCTTTTATTAAATACTTGTTAAATACTTCTTATTTATTGCCTTTATTTTTTAGCTCCTTTAAGAGGTTGTATGCTCTATGAAAAAGAGAATATATTTACTTTTTCCATCATCATATCCTCAAAGCAGCACATGCCTGGCATTTAGGTGCTCAGTTGATATTTTTTTCAATGAAGAATATTCTGTATTTCTACAACCTGGGCCAGGGCTCAAGGTACTTATTAGGTTTATTAAATAAATGAAAGAAAGAAAGAATAGGGAAGAAGATGTGTCATGAACTTCAAGACACCATGACCTAAAATTAACACCAAAGCACATGTTATGACTTACAGAGATGAGTGGGAACACTGTACAATGGAAAACAGACAAATCCCAGCAAGATCTTTACCTAGTCTTGTGGTCTTGAGCAAGCCACTAAATAGCTCATTCACACATTATAAAATGAGATTATACCATCTTTCTTATTGGGTTATTTTGTTTTCTGAAGGATTAAAGATAAGGCAAAATGTCTTGTTCTTAAATAAAATATGAACAATCATGTAAAGTACATAGCACATGAACTAACGTGTTCATACTATCAATTAGAAGATCAACTCAAAGCTTAGATGACTTGGTCCAAAATACATGGTTCCTAGAAAGGGAACCAGGATTCAAATACAGGTCCTCCCATTCCTGTTTTAATCACTTAAAAGAATTTTTTTTTTAATTGCAGTATAGTGGAATGGTAGCTCAGCTGGTAAAGAATCTGCTGCAGTGCAGGAGACTCAGGCTAGATGCCAGGGTCAGAAAGATCCCCTGGAGAAGGAAATGGCAAACCACTCCAGTATTCCTGCCTGAGAAATCCCATGCACAGAGGAACCTGTGGGCTACAGCCCATGGGGTTGCAAAAGTCAGACACAATTTAGCAACTAAACTACCACAAAAGTTGAATTTACAACATTGTATTAATTTCTGTTGTACAGCAAAGTGACTCAGTTATATATATATATATAACTATACACACACACATTCTTTCTTGTATTCTTTTCCGTTATGGTTTATCAAGGATACTGAATATGGTTCTCTTTCCTATACAGTGGGACCTTGTTGTCAGTTTGCATCTACTAATCCCAAACTCCCGCTCCTACCTTCTACCATCCCTTTCCCGCTTGGCAACCACTAGCCTATTCTCTGGAGAAGGCAATGGCACCCCACTCCAGTACTCTTGCCTGGAAAATCCCATGGATAGAGGAGCCTGGTAGGCTGTAGTCCATGGGGTCGCTAAGAGCCGGACACAACTGAGTGACTTCCCTTTCACTTTTCACTTTCATGCACTAGAGAAGGAAATGGCAACCCACTCCAGTGTTTTTGCCTGGAGAATCCCAGGGACGAGGGCGCCTGGTGGGCTTCCGTGTATGGAGTCACACAGAGTCGGACACGACTGAAGTGACTTAGCAGCAGCAGCAGCCTATTCTCTATGTCCCTGATTCTAATTTTTTTTCTTAGCTAGGTTCATTTGTAACACTTTTTATATTATGTCCCAACTACTTGTTGTAAAGGACAAAAAAAGTAATACACTAAAGCAGTCTTAAATGTTAAAGGATCACAAATAACAGATTCTTTACAGGGAAATGGAAGGAAGTTCCAATATGAACTAGTAATGCTCTATTCTGGAATAACTTATTCCCAAATAGATTAATGCACTGCTGCTGCTGCTGCTGCTAAGTCGCTTCAGTTGTGTCCGACTCTGTGCAATCCCATGGAAGGCAGCCCGCCAGGCTCCCCCGTAGCTTTGGGTATAATCTATAGAACTTCTTAGCAGTCAAAGCATTGTTTACATTAGGAGAAAAAAACCCACTCTGCTAACAATAAAAGTCATCTTTCTACCTATATGTCAAATTAAGTTCTTTTCTCTGACATACTGGTAAAGAGATTAGGAAAAATATTTTAAAATATAGCTATTACTGTGAATGCTATTTGTAACATCTTTAATGTAAATTTCTTTTAATTAAAGAGGACAGAAATGACAGTATAACAAGTTTAACCTATGGGAGTGGGAATGTCACAAAATTTAATTTTCAAATACATTTTATGTCAGCAGAAATATAACTTTTAAACAGAGCAGACTAAGGTTTACGCTTTGCTCCCAACACAATTTTTTCACGAAAAATCAAACCAAAAGGACAGGAACATTATTAGTATTCTTGAGAAGCCTACTGTCTGGTTTTCTTAAACCCTATTCAAAAACTATTTTAACTTTCAAATAGAAAGCTCAACAGTTTTCCCCCCATGATTAGACCAAATATCCTCTTAAGTCTTCCATCAGGGATCAGTTTCAGCTATCTATTTACTTACAATTGGGAAGGGACAGAGTGTTCCAGAACTTTTCTGGAAGAAGGGACAGGCAACCAACTTTCAAGATATCTCTTTTTCCTTGCAACACACCCATATTTTATACCAAATCTTTAGAAGTAAAAAGAAATAAAATACCTTGGAAGTCCTCAGAATTGGGCAACTTGACACCACATACAAAGTAATCTTTATGGTCATTCTGTGAATATAACCAAAGAATGAAATTAATTTTATGTATAAACAAAGAAGCTCTAGAAATCTAAAAAATTTAGGTGTTAATTCAAAGACAATACTGTCATAGATATAAAATATTACCCTAACTGTTGAAGCTGAATGCATGATGATTTATTATACTATTATCTGGATCTTGATATACACTCTAAATTTTCTATATAATACATTTAAAAACATATCTAACAAAAAGTCATGTAAAATTTTAACCATAAAGCTAACTATTCTTTGACCAATTCAAGGCTATAAATGAGAATTTTTAAGTAGAATTAACAAGAGTCTGTGAGTAATCTAAAATCCTATTAGCTTTCCTCTCAGAAAATTAGTCCTTTAAGTCACTTTTCATTAGAAAGAAAACAAAACCACCAAATTTAGCAGATTTAATTCTCTAAAAAAGAATCCTAATAATTTACATTTGTACTTACTCTAAGAAACCAAATTCAGAAACTTAACATCTTGACAGCTACCACAGGAAAATCTTAAGTAATACTAATAAATATAAATTAATTAGTAGTTATATATTTGAAGCAATGTGCATGTATCTGCATGCATGTCTCAGATAAGGTAGAAGTTGATAATGTGGTTGAGAGAAAAAGTCCTAAAGAAACCAGAAATAATTTGGCATTCTTTCAGGTGAAGATGAGTTCACTCCACCACTAAATTGACAGAAAAAAATAAACTAGTGAAACCTAATGCCAACTAATTCTAAATCTACTTTTTAAATAAATATTAGCTTCTGAATGAATAATAACAGCATATGATTAAGACTAGAGCAATGATGTTTTCTTTTAGAGGAAATTTCAAATAGAAATCTCTTAAAAAAATTTTTTTTTCCCCAGAAAATCTGAAACTTACCAAATCAATAGGGTAAATATAGGAAAGCTCAGATAGTAACTGCCTGCAACGAATTGTCAGCTGAGCATTAGTCTTCAGAAAGAGTTCTCTAATGAGGAAAGAAAAAAGCACATTTGTTAAAAAAACAAAAAACAAACACATTTCCTTGCTTTGCAACGGTTATTTTCAACTAACTGACACAGAGAAAAATTAAATGATCTGCACTTGGCCACAGAAATTCAGAAGCAGAAGCAAGAATAATAGCTAACATGAGTCCTGACCTATCTCTATATACCATCAATCACCCTAACTATATAAGGAGGCCTATTGTATGTATCCAGCACCATGAAAAGAGATGTAAAACATGCAAATAATCATTGACTGGACACCTACTACTATATGCCAGGAGCTTTACAAAGGGCTTTAATTATCATATCAATGACAACTTATTTGGTTGATATTACTATACTTATTTTACAAACAAGAAAACAAGATTTAGACAGGATCAGTAAACTGACCAAAATCTCATTTAAACTGAGGCCAATTTGCAGGAAATATCCATAGGGTATTTCCTCAAAACAGCATTCTACTTTCATTTACAAATGCAGATGTTATAACTACCTCAAAAAATAACCTGCTGTCATATTACAAAAGTAAAAGAATAAAAAGGACAAAGCCAAAAGGTGTGGCATGAGATGATGCCGCTTTTCCCTTACACTATTTAAGAAACATGACTACCAGTAAATTACCCATAGAGCATATTACCTGCTCAACTGTGCCAACAATTAAAAAGGAGGTAATTTAGGAAACGCACTAGGTTAGAGTGGAACACGAAGCAGCACAATGCAGAGAGAGCTGAAACTTAAAGGCACCTAGCTCTGCCTTCCTAGTGAACCAGACAAGAAGTAACCTCCACAGCTTTGCCTTCCTATCTGCAAATTGAGAGGATTAGATTAGATGATCTCCAAGGTTCTTTCCAGGTTTCTTAACTGCTAAAGTTTCTTAAACAAAAATGCACAATGGGATGACTTTCCAGTAAAAGTGAGTGAAGATGAGAAGATCAGAGGTGGCAACAAGTTAAGCATGTGCTGCAAAAAATAAAGGGAAAAACTACTAGCATTTGTTAAATGAATGTCATGGAGCAACTGAAATTAGCTACAGTTCTATCTCCAGTGCATGTGCAATCGGTAGTGTCTGACTGCTTGTGACCCCATGGACTGTAGCCCGCCAGGCTCCTCTGTCCATGGAATTCTCCAGGCAAGAATACTGGAATGGGTTGCCACTTCCTACTCCAGGGGATCTTTCTGACCCAGGGATCGAACCCGCAACTCCTGCATTGTAGGCAGATTCTTTACCCCTGAGCCATTGGGGACCATTTTATATTGGACANTGGACTGTAGCCCGCCAGGCTCCTCTGTCCATGGAATTCTCCAGGCAAGAATACTGGAATGGGTTGCCACTTCCTACTCCAGGGGATCTTTCTGACCCAGGGATCGAACCCGCAACTCCTGCATTGTAGGCAGATTCTTTACCCCTGAGCCATTGGGGACCATTTTATATTGGACAGTGAAGGAAAATAATCACAACTTGTTCTTAAGAAGAGAAAAAAATAATGGTAAAATAGTATTTTAGGAGCAGTCTGCTAGCAACATGGAGAATGAACTGGACAGCTGGAGAGACTTATGTTAGAGAATCTGAGAACTGCTGAGGTAAGGCAACTGAGCTAACAGGAGTAAGACTGAAGAAATTACTAAAGAAAAACTGTAAGCTGCGCTAAATGTAGAGGACTGGAAGAGGAGGAGATTCAAACATGAAGTCATGGTACCGACGCCCTGCAATCTAGAAGAACAGTGTTCAGGCTTCCGATTCTCACTACGTCCTAGGCGCCCTCATAACTGCCTCTAGCACAGTGCGTGACACAACAGGGGCTGAATAAATGCAAGTGACACTGAGCATATTAACCCGCATGAACAGTGGCAGCTTTAAAAAAACACTCCATTTCTAAATCCTCTCCTCAAAGTGAACTCAACACTCCTAACAACCACTCTCAGTGTTCTGCTTACCTTTTCGCGGTGCACTCCTTTCTCAACTCGTTTAGGGATTCCTTTTGGAGTTGAAGCTTGAGGTGCTCAGCTGAAAATGTACTTCCTAGAGAGAGATGAAAGGAGACAATTCCAGATGTAACACTGCAGACAGGACTGCCCAGTCACAACCAAACAGGCAGAGCCCAGTCCCCTGACTGTGAGAGGGAAATAAAAAGAGTAAAAGGTAAAATGAGGATAGAGGACTTTCGGGGGATTAACCAGAATAAAATTCCGATGCTTCCATTTTTGTACAGTCTCTAGCAGGAGTCAAATAGTAAGAGTTCAAGATTCCCTACCTACAGATTTCTGGGCTGCTGATCAAGAAACCCCAAAGAGATGTTCAAAATTCAGACAACTTCACTAAAAAAATAAAACCTGGCTATGAACTCTGAGTGTTAAAGATGATTTACTAAAAGTTAATCAACTGTAACAAATGTACCACTCTAGTAGGGGAAGCTATGCACAGGTAGGGTTTGGGAGTATATGGGGAATCTGTACCTTCTGATCAATTTTGCTATGCACCTAAAACTGCTCTAAAAAATAAAGCTTATTTTTTCAAGTGGTTAATTTGTTTTCAACCACAAATAATACAGAACATTACTGAAAGTATAAAAAGTAATAGAGCAGGAAAAATTACTTGCATATTGACTACTACAATACAGTAGTTCATAAATTAAGTTTTTTTAATGATGATTCATCTTATTCATATATTTAAATAGCTTTAGTTACAATCATAGTGTGCAGGACATATATATTCTGATTTTTCCAAATTATGTCTCAAGCATTTTTACATGTTGACAGATAGTCTGAGTTACAATGTTTAATGGCCTGTAAAATATAACTTGATAGAAGTGAATTAAAAGAGCAGTCTACATATTAACTGATAGTCCAATACCTCAATTCCATTACAGGACACTTAATTTCCTCTAAGTATTTGCATGGCAATGATTAATATTTGTGTATATATGCCTAGTCTTCAGTGTTTATATTAACTGTGGGATCTCCATTTTCATTTATGTGATCATAAAATCCTTTTACATCTTCTTTCTCTAAAAAATGATCCTGTCTCAGGCTCTTGATAAGCAGGCCTGAAAATTCCAAAGGTCCTAAAGCACAGAAAAAGAGTCTTAGATTCTGACATACTAAGTTCTAGATCTTAAAAAGGAGTTTAATTCCAAGAACTGTGATTAACAGGAAATGGTAGCCGAAACTCTTCTGTATATCTCCTCTAGGGAAGAAGCAGAAGTAGATTAACTGATCAAAATACAGTTTGGACTTGAGCACTAAAATTACCAACCTAAGTAATTTTATCCACATATCTCTAAGCACCCTGTTCTCTCTCAACTGTATGTTAATGACCAGTAAGTTATTAACTCTGCTCCCCAGACAGAACTTAATCAAGAAATACTACTTATCTTCTTTAGCTCCAATATAATTCCTCCCCAGATTTCGCTCTCAACAATTTCAGAAGACACTCAGATTGACAACTTCCACCCCTCACCTCATGTAATTTTTCCAGAAAGCACATGAATTCTTCCACTACTATACAAATTTGCAATCTTATTCTTCGTCCCAGATAAAAGGTTGCCTCGATTCTAGTGAAATCACAAATAAGGCCAAGACAGATGTGGGTTTTGAAATGCAAATGTTATACACCCTCTTTAGCTTTGACGGTCTTTAGAACATATTACATGACCAAAAGAAAACAAAAACACTTGGAAAATAAAGAAAATAAATAAAAAAATACACTAGCCAGCTAACAGATGGGGTAAAATGTTAACAATGGGTAAATCTGGGTGAAGAATATAGGTTTTCTCTGTACTCTTCTTATTCTTGCAGTTTTTAAGTCCAAAATGATTTTCAAATAAAAAGAAGAGTAGACCCAAACCCAGAAAAAGGTCTCCTACAAGGCTTTTCCACAGGCTTTAAAAGAACTAAGGCTTTAATATACATGGAATTTAGAAAGATGGTAATGATAACTCTGTATGTGAGACAGCAAAAGAGACAAAGATGTATAGAACAGTCTTTTGGACTCTGTGGGAGAGGGCGAGGGTGGGATGATTTGGGAGAATGGCACTGAAACATGTATATTGTCATATGTGAAACGAATCACCAGTCCAGGTTCAACGCATGATACAAGGTGCTGGGGGCTGGTGCACTGGATGACCCAGAGGGATGGGATAGGGAGGGTAGTGGGAGGGGGGTTCAGGATGGGGAACACATGTACCCCTGTGGCAGATTCATGTCAATGTATGGCAAAACCAATACAATATTGTAAAGTTAAAAAATAATAATAATAAATTAAAATAAATGAATAAAAATGTCCTTTAAAAAAAGACTTAAGTCATTTTATTCACTTAGCTAATTTATTTCTGTGTCTTCATTTTAGAGGAAAACATATGTGCATTGATGTATAGTTAATTCTTTTTCTTTTTTTTTTGCTGAGATCTTCATCATGCAGGATCTTCTGTTGTCTTAGACTCTCTAGCTGTGGCACACAGGCTTAGGTGCTCCAAGGCATGTGGGATCTCACTTCCCTGACCGGGACTTGAACCCGCTTCCTCCACATTGCACAGCGGACTCTTAAATACTGTACCGCTAGGGAAGTCTCTCTTGGTTATTCTTTCAACTTTGTTTTATTGCAGCTTAATGCAGAATATACCACAGTGTTGTTCTGAAGTGATAATTAGGAACATATCCAGGTATTTTCAAATTAGAGTTTTAACCTTGTAACGTGTGATAATTCTATTGAAAGCTTTAGGGAAGATTTTAGCCACAACTAAAAGATTCCACATAGCACAGCTAAGATCCAG
>SJYX01017175.1:295615-310391 GCA_006410675.1 Oreotragus oreotragus
GCAATCACCATCTGCAGTGATTTTGGAGCCCCCCCCAAAATAAAGTCTGACACTGTTTCCCCATCTATTTCCCATGAAGCTTACAGAATGGTAAATGAGCTCTGGCTTTGACTTAAAGCCACCAGCTGTGTTAGCTCCTAACAAGGGAGTCAGCCTGTTCTTTAAAGCTAGGCACCGACTTCTCTTCTTTAGCCATGAAAATCCTAGAAGATATCTTATCAAATATGGATGTTTTGTTTTCACTAAAAATGTGCTGTTTAGTGTCGTCACCTTCATTCGTTATCAACTAAATCTTCTTGATAACTTGCTGCAGCTTCTACACCTGTACTTGCTGTTTCACCTTGCACTGCTGTATTTCAGAGACAGCCTCTTCCCTTTACTTAATGGAGTAATCTCTGCTAGCATCAAGCATTTCTTCTGCAGCTTCCTCACCTCTCTCAGCCCTCACAGAATTGAAGGGAGTTACAGCCCTGCTCTGGATTAGGCTCTGGCTTAATTGAATTTTGTGACTGATCTGACCTTCTAAGCAGACCTTAGTCTAAAACTTTCTCTATATCAGCAATAGAGCTATTTAACTTTTTATCATCCATGTACTCAATGAAGTAGCACTTTTAATTTCCTTCAAGAACTTTTCTTTGCATTCACAGCTTGGCTGTTTGGCTCAAGAGCCTAGCTTTCAGCCTATCTTGGCTTTCAACATGCTTTCCTCACTAAGCTTAATCATGTTTAACTTTTGATTTAAAGTGACAGACATATGACTCTTCCTTTCACTTGAACATTTAGAGGTTACTGTCAGGTTATTAAGTAACTTAATTTCAGTATTATTGTGGCTCAGGGAATAGGAAGACTCCAGGGGAGGGAGAAAGGGAAATGGCTAGTCAGTGAAACAGAACATACATAACATTTATTAAGTTTATTGTCTTATATGGGTCTGATTTGTGGTGTCCCTAAACAATCACAATTGTACATCAAAGATCACTAATCACTGATGACCATAACAAATACAATAATAATGTAAAAGTCTGAAGTATTGCAGTTATCATAGGATCTAGCAATTCTACTCTCAGGTATATTCAAGAGAAATAAAAACATACTTCCCTACAGAAACTTAGATATGAATGTTCACAGAAGCACTATTCAGAAGGACAAAAATGGAAACAATCCAATTTTCATCAATGGATGGATGCGCAAATAACATGTCGTGTATCCATGCAACTAAATTTTATTTTAAAAAAAGAAGTAGTGATGCTAGAATGTGAATGAACCTTGAAATATTACATTAAATGAAAAAAGCTGATTACAAAAGACCACATATTGTATGAGTCCGTTTATAAAAGTTGTATAGAAAAGACAGAGTTATAGAAGCAGAAAACAAATCAGTGCTCACTCAAGATCTGTGAAAGGGGGCATGTGGATCAACTGTTTAATGGGTATACATTTTCTTTTAGAAGAGACAAATTGTGACCACTGTACAACCCTATGAATAAACACCAAAACACTGATTTATATACTTTTAAATGACCTGGCTTGGTTTATGAATTAAATCTCAATAGAGCTATTTAATAGATTGTTTAACAGAGAAAGCAATGGCAACCCACTCCAGTACTCTTGCCTGGAAAATCCCATGGACAGAGGAGCCTGGTGGGCTGCAGTCCATGGGGTCGCTACGAGTCAGACATGACTGAGTGACTTCACTTTCACTTTTTACTTTCATGCATTGGAGAAGGAAATGGCAACCCACTCCAATATTCTTGCCTGGAGAATCCCAAGGACAGGGGAGCCTGGTGGGCTGCCATCTATGGGGTCACACAGAGTCGGACATGACTGAAGCAACTTAGCAGCAGCAGCAGAGCTGTTTAAAAACCTTTTCATAATTTTCTCATGTCATAAAATAATTAGAATAGAGTCAGTTTAATCATGTGTGTGTACATGTGTGTGCACTCAGTCACTCAGTCATGTTTGACTCTTTGCAAACCCACTGTCGCCCACCAGGCTCCTCTGTCCATGGGATTTTCCAGGCAAGAATACTGGGTTATAGTATAAACTGAATTATAAATATATAATTAGCTTATAGTATAAATTTTAAAAATTATAAAAAACAGAAAAAATTATGAAACCAATTTTTTAAAAAGCAGAGTGGGGGGTTACTTTAACACGTGCTTCAAAAGGAGTATTCCCAATCAGTAAGAAACACAAAATAGTGTTCAACGTCATTAGTCTTAAGGGAAACAAAATTGAAAATTTCAAGAGGATGCTACAACATACCCACCAGGAAAGCTAAAATACAAAAACAGAAAGTATCAAACACCGACAAGGATGTAGGATACACTGCTGGATGGAGAAGACGTAAACTGGCAAAACTGCTTTGGAAAACTTTTGGACACAACCTACTAAAGCTGAAGATATGCATATCCTATGACTATGTAATTCTGCTCCTGGGTTTATAGCCAAAGGAAATGCCTTTAAAAAATGTCCTTTAAGAAACATGTAATATACCATTCATGGAAGCATTATTTGTTATAGTCCCAAACTAGAAACTAATGAAATGCCACAAGCAAGATTAAATAAATTCATATTCGCACAGTCCATACAGTAGAATACTATTAGCAGTTAAGATAACTAAGACTACATTACGTTCAGCTAGGGATGAATCTTACAAACTAAACGTTGAAAGCCAGTACGTATAATGTACATATTATATGCTCCTGTTGTATACAGTTCAAAATCAGGCAAACTCAATCTATGGTATATGGAGTTAAGGTAGCAGGTTGTCTGGCTAGAGATGCCATGAATGGAAGAGAACATGAAGCTTCTAGGGTTCTGGGGTCCTTATAATGCCCGTTTCCTGACAGGAGATTCTGCTTATGCAGGTGTGTTCAATTTGAAAATGTGAAGTGTGTGTGTGTGTGTGTGTGTGTGTGTACACTTTGTGTATCAATTTCAAAATACTTCAAAAAATTTTTTAAGTTTGTTTTAGTAAACTTATAAAAGATGACTACTTAAGCCCACGGTGAAAAAGGAAAATTGCTGAACGTGGAGGCTAGGCAGTTTGTCAGGTATTTCACTCACCTTTGTCCTGTAAGGCAATCTGCTCTTTATGCAGCAAGACTCCCTCCCGTCCCAAAGCTTTCTTCTGTCTTTCCAGTTCATTTCGAAGCACCAAAATTTTTAATTGCAGGCACTCACTTTCTTTTTTCTAAATAATTAGAAATACAGGTAAATTTATGAATATGAAAGTTATGACTGAATAACAACATGCACAATGTTTCAAACGTGAGTGGTTTAAAGCACTTTAATACTCATGTAACTTATAGATCTCTTGAGTGATTTAATTATCAGCATTTGTCATTTTAATGGAATAAATACAGATGTAAGCAAAATGCAGATTAGAAATAAATCTAAAGTCTGGGAACAGTTCTTTCTAAAAGACACTATAAAATATCTCAGGCCTCTTTCCTGACACCACAATGCAATATGACACAAGTTAATAATAAAAAAAAGGGGTTTCCTTGGTGTTTCAGTGGTTAAGAACCTGCCTTGCAAGGCAAGGAACACTGGTTCCATCTCTGGTCCCTTCATGCCTCAGAGCAGCTAAGTTTATGTGCCACAACCACTGAGCCAGCTCTGGAGCCACAGGCCACGACTGCTGAAGCCGTGCACCTTAGAGCCGTGCTCCGCAACAGGAGAAGGCGCCCGATGAGAAGCCTGCTCGCCGCAGCCAGTGAGCAGCCTGGCTCGCTGCAGCTAGAGAAAGCCTGCACACAGCAACGAAGACACACCTCAGCCAAAAAGTAACTCAATTTTTCTTAAAAGCCCTACTGGAATTCGAAATTAGACTGATACTGAATTCAAAACAATAACAATAAAGAAACAGAGTTTTCAAAATGTTCAACACACAGTTACCCTAGGCCCCAGCGTTGCACCCAACAGAGTTAAAAACATGTCCATACAAAAATGTGAATATGACTGTTAGAGCAGCAGTATTCATAACAGCCAAACAGTGAAATCAGTCCAAACATGCACTATCTGATGACTAGGTAAATAAAATGTGGTGGATATACAAAGGAATACTATTTGGCAATAACAAGTGAAGTACTGATACATGCTACAATGTGGATGAATCCTGAAAACATTATACTAATTCAAAAAAAGCCAGTTTTAAAAGGCCACAGGCTCCCATTTATACGAAATTTCCAAAATAAGCAAATCCATAGAAACAACATCCTTACCAAGCTAAACTAAAGGTGCTCTAATAACCCACAGATTTTGGAGAAACCCAAGTAGGGACCTGGTGTTTTCAATCCATCGAAACAGTAACTAATCAAGCCACACCACAAGGGGAGCCTGGCGCCTCCTTAACAGCTGTAACAATGCAGCCCTCTTCCTCCCTACTAGGTAATATCAGAGGCAGCCAAGTAGAGAGAACTTTCCCTACTATGCAGTGGTACTGAAACCACCCTCTCATCTACATGGGCAGCTAGAACTCCCATCCTTAATCAACACTATCAACTCCTTTTGCGCACATGGGCGCACACACACACTCTCTCTCTCTCTCACACACAAACACAAACACCTCTGCCACATGGGCGTCAACGGAAGCTTCTTGGGGAACTTGAACTTCTACCCCAACTTGGCAGTAATGAGATGGTTGCTCTTCCTTCCTCTACCAGAGGTGTCAGAGGAAGTCAGGTAAAACAGAAGATTTAAATAAGATCCAGAGACTCATAATATAATACCCCAAATGTACAAGTTTCAATGAAAAAATCACTCATGATATTAAGAACTACGAAGATGTCAAAGTAAATAAAAAAGGATAATCAACAAAAGCCAACACTTAAGACAAGCAGAGAATATAATTATCTGACAAAGATCTGAGAGTAGCTATCAAAAATTGCTTCAACAGAAATTAGGAACCTATATGGGAACAGAATCTTAAAATGAGTGGATATATGTATAGCTGATTCACTATGCTGTACAGCAGAAACTAATGCAACAAGGTAAATAAACTCTACTCCAATAAAAATTAATTTCAAAAAAGAAATTAAGAGCATGCTTGAAACAAATTAAAACAGAACACCTTGAGCAAAAAAACAGAAAATCTCAAGAAAGTGAAAACCTAAGAACTGAAATTTTAAAACTCAATGAATGAGCTCAGAAGAAGAATGTAGGAAACAGAAGAATCTTTAATCTGGAAGAGAGAACAACAGAAACTACCCAGTTTAAACAACAGAGATTCAAATGAACAGAACCGCAGGAATCTGCAGAATGATACCAATTTGTATCATCAAGTACCAGGACGAAAGTAGAAAGTGGGCAAAAACGAAAAGTACTTGTAGAAATAACGGTCACAAAATTTTCCAAATTAGGCAAAATAAATCTGCCGGTTCAAGAAGTTAGTGAACTCCAAAGAGAATAAATTACATGAAGAAAATCACAACGTAAATTAAACCAAAAGCTATGTTTTTAAAAAGGTCAATACAGATAAAATTCTAGCCAGAGAAAAGACAGAAACTACTAATATGAGAAATGAAAGAAGGATCATCACAATGATCTCATGGACATTAAAATAATAATTTAAAATACTATAAACAACTCTATGCCCATAAATTTGATAACTTCTTAGAAGGAATGGATCAACTCCATGAAAGACAATCTACCATAACTCACACTAGGAGAAATAAATAATCCACACAGGCATACACACACACACCTCACAGTAGGAGAAATAGTATATATATGCACACACATATATGTATATGTATATATGTATGTCTATTCAGATTATCTATTTCTCCCAGTGTGAGTTATGGTAGTTATGGTAGATTATATATAATAATTTCTTATATATAAGAAATTAAATCAATAATTAATAACCTTCAAAAACATAAAGCACCAATATGATGGTTTCACTGATGAATTTTACCAAACATTTAAATAAGAGTTTCCTGGTGGCTCAGATGGTAAAGAGTCTGTCTACAATGTGGGGGTCCCAGGTTCGATCCCTCGGTCAGGAAGATCCCCTGGAGAAGGAAATGGCAATCCACTCCAGTACTATTGCCTGGAAAATCCCATGGACAGAGGAGGCTGGTAGGCTACAGTCCACGGGGTCGCAAAGAGTCGGACACGACTGAGCGACTTCACTTTCACTTAAATAAGACATAATACCATTTTTTGAAAATCTCTCCCAAAAGTTCCAGAAGAACTTCCTAACTCATTCTATGAGGCCAGCATCATCCTCACATCAAAATCAAAGACATCACTAGAAAGGAAAATTACAGACAAATATTTCTCATAAACATAGGTGCAAAATCCCCAACAAAATATTGGCAAATCAAATCATCTATATGTATAAAGAATTATACCATGGCCAAATGAACTGTATTCCAAGTACATAAGACAAAGGTTCAGCTTTCAATAATCAATTAATGGATTCACCACATCAACCAGGCTAAAGAAAAAAAAACACATAACCGTATCAATAGGTACTGAAAAAGCATGCAACAAAATTCAACTAGAAGTAAAGAAGAACTTCATCAATTTAGTAGAGAATACTTGCCAAGAAACCTACTAATATTTGCCAAGATATTTAATGGTGAGAAACCAGATGCTTTCTTCCTATGCTGGAGAACAACACAAGGATGTTCCCCACTTTCACCACTCTCTTAAGCATGGACTGAAAGTCCTAGCTAAGCAACAAGGGAAGGAAAGGAAATAAAAGATATATATACTGGGAAAGAAGAAATGAAATCATCTTTGTTTACAGATGCGGAAGATTCCAAGAATCAACAACAAAAAAGAAACCAAAAAAAAAAACAATTTAAAACCTCCTAAGAACTAATAGGTGACTATGAAGAGCAAGGCTGCATGACACAGTTTCAACACACAAAAGTCAACTGCTTCCTTACATAACAACAAAGGATAATGGGAATGTGAAATTAAAAACACAGCATCGATTATATTAGCATGAAAGTATAAAATACTTAGGGATAAATCTAACAAATTATGTAGAAGAGCTACAAGAAGACAACTACAAAACTCCAAAGAAAGCAGTCAAAGGAGACACCCCCCAAAAAGGAGAATATCCATGTTCACGATAGGAAGATACTGTTAAGACAGGTCAATTTTCCCAACTTGATCTATAGATTTAGCAACATTCCAGCAAATTATTTTGTGGATCTCAACAAACCGATTATAAAGTTTAAAGAGAAAAGTAAAAAACCCAGTCACCAACAAAATGCTAGAGAGGTACAAAGGAGGAAGACTGACACTATCTTCTGTCAAGACTTCCTATAAAGCTCCAGTAATCAAGACAATTGGGTATGGGCGAAAGAAGAGACAGACACATCAACAGAACAGAATGCAGAGCCCAGAAATATGGTCCCCAACTAATCTTTGAGAAAGGAATAAAAACAATTCAATGGAGAAAGGATAGCCTTTTCACCAAGGGGTGCTGGAACCACTGGACACTCACATACAAACGAACAAAAACAAAATAAAAAATTTAGATACAGACCTAGATGTCTCACAATAATTAACTCAAAATCAATCACATATCTAAATGTGAAGTAAAAATTACTACCGCTACACAACTTTTACAGGATAACAGTGGAAAAAATTCAGGTAGCCTTAGGCTCAGAGATGATTTTCTAAATACAACATCAAACAATGAGCCATGAAGGAAGAAATTGTTAAGCTGGATGTCATTAAAATTAAAACTTGTGCTCTGCAAAAATGACTATTAGTAGAATGAAAAGAGAAGCCACAGACTGGGAGAAAATATTTGAAGACCAATTGTCTGATAAAGGAACAGAATACAAAATGTGCAAAGCACTCTAAAAACTCAACAACAGAAAAATAAACAACCCAATTAAAAAAACAGGCAAACAATCTGAACTGTAACCTCATCAAAGAAGATGTAGGGCACATGAAAAGCATAATAAAGTAAATAAGCGTATGAAAAGACTCTCACTATAATAAGTCATCAAACAACAACTAGATACCACTACACAACTACTGGGGCCTCCCTGGTAGCTCAGACGGGACAGCATCTGCCTGCAATGCAGGAGACCTGGGTTCAATCCCTGGGTCGGGAAGATCCCCTGGAGGAAGAAATGGCAACCCACTCCAGTATTCTTGCCTAGAGAATTCCATGGACAGAGGAGCCTGGTAGGCTACAGTCCATGGGATCGCAGAGTAGGACACAACTGAGCAACTTCACTTCACACAACTATTAGAATGGTTTAAATCGCTCATACTGACAATACTAAATGTTTGCAAGCATGTGGAGCAACAGGAGCTTTCACTCATGGTTGATTGATGGCAGTGCAAAATGGTATCAGCATTTTAGAAGATGGTCTGGCAGTTCCTCACAAAATTAAACACAGGTTTACTATATGATCTAAAACNATCGCAGAGTAGGACACAACTGAGCGACTTCACTTCACACAACTATTAGAATGGTTTAAATCGCTCATACTGACAATACTAAATGTTTGCAAGCATGTGGAGCAACAGGAGCTTTCACTCATGGTTGATTGATGGCAGTGCAAAATGGTATCAGCATTTTAGAAGATGGTCTGGCAGTTCCTCACAAAATTAAACACAGGTTTACTATATGATCTAAAACCTGTGTTCCTAGATATTAACCCGAATGAGCTGAAAACTTGTGTCCACACAGAAACCTACACATAAATGTCTATAGCAGCTTTATTCAAAATTGCTAAAACTTGGAAGCAACCAAAATATACCTCAAAAGGTAAAAAGATAAACTGTGGCATATCCAATAACAATGGAGCATTATTCAGCTAAAAAAAGAAAAAAGAAAGAAATGAGCTATGAAAAGCTATGAGAAGACATGGAGGAAACTTAAATGCATATGGTTAAGCTCAACATTAAGAAAACGAAGATCATGGCATCTGGTCCCACCACTTCATGGCAAATAGATGGGGAAACAGTGGAAACAGTGTCAGACTATATTTTTTTGGGCTCCAAGATCACTGCAGATGGTGACTGCAGCCATGAAATTAAACGATGCTTACTCCTTGGAAGGAAAGTTATGACCAACCTAGATAGTATACTGAAAAGCAGAGACATTACTTTGCCAACAAAGGTCTGTCTAGTCAAGGCTATGGTTTTTCCAGTGGTCATGTATGGATGTGAGAGGTGGACTGTGAAGAAAGCTGAGTGCCGAAGAATTGATGCTTTTGAACTGTGGTGTTGGAGAAGACTCTTGAGAGTCCCTTGGACTGCAAGGAGATCCAACCAGTCCATCCTAAAGGAGATCAGTCCTGGGTGTTCATTGGAAGGACTGATGCTGAAGCTGAAACTCCAATACTTTGGCCATGTGATCCAAAGAACTGACTCACTGGAAAATGATACTGGGAAAGATGGAAGGCAGGAGGAGAAGTGGATGACAGAGGATAAGATGGTTGGATGGCATCACCAACTTGATGGACATGAGTCTGAGCAAGCTCCAGGACTTGGTCATGGACAGGGAAGCCTGGCGTGCTGCAGTTCACGGGATCACAGAGTCGGACACGACTGAACAACTGAACCGATGTTACATTCCGAAAAAACACAAAACTGTGGAAACTGTAAAAAGATCAGCGGCTGCCAGGTGTTCTGAGGGAGGGAGAGAAGGATAAACAGGTGAAGTGTGGGAGATTTTTAGGCCAGTGAAGCGATTCTGTATGACACTGTAAAGGTAAAAACATTGTGCATTTGCCAAAGCTCAGAATTATACAATACAGAGTGAGTCCTATTGATTCAACAACAGTAACAAATGTGTCATTCTAACACAAGATGTTAACAACAAAAGAAATGGGAGTGGCGAGCTTTCAGTACTTTCCGCACCATTTTTCTGTAAATATAAAACTAAAACACAAAATTCATTTTTTTTAAAGTGATAAAACTACCTCAAAAAAGTCAATTTTACTGAATCTTCATTTCATGAAACAAATCCCAGACACATTCTACCAAAGAATCAATTAAGTCTGCTAAATTGTTTGCTTATTTATCTTTCCATAAAAATATTTCCTTTTTTTTTAAACATTTAAATTCTTTATTTTTAGATTTTTACGTTAGGTATATTTAAACATGCAAAATACATTCGAAAATGACCAAATCTGCCCACATGAAGTACAGTGAACTGTAAAGTTCTTGAGGAATTGAGAAAGAAAATAATTTCATTTAAAGGACATTATACCATATGTTTGAAATACTAAGATGATTTGAAGATCTTAGATCTAAGGTCATGTTAACAGATAAGATCTTGAGGGATCACAGGATAAAGTTATGTTTTGAATAATGAGGCCATCTCACATTTACTGAGCCCTCATGTCTCGCCTGGCACTGTGCTAAGCCTTTCACATAGATTATCTCATTTAGTCATCATAACAACCATGTGAACTGGGCACTGTTAATATTCCAATAGAATAGATGAAGCACTCCAAGTCGAAGAAGCTAACTGACTTCCCCGATGTCATATAGTTAACAGTGGGTAATCCAGGAATCAGCCTCACATAGTCTGTATCCAGAGGCCAACTGTAGCCGCCACCTTCCACTGTAAGAATCAGGTCTGCTCCTTGCAGTGAGTGTACAATGGCTTTTCCTCAGTTGGTGTTTCTTAGAAAACAGCAACTTATTTCCGCATTTGTAAATATACTTTGAGACAGGATAAAATGGAGGTTAGCTAGATTAAATTATAAAACAGATGAAACTCACATGAGCAAAGATCAATGAAAAAAATGTATTAACTTGTCACAAGGCCTATGCTTTCAGTTCCTTTTTAAACCTACAAAATCATGCTTTAAACTTAACTTGCTTTCCTTTGAATCCAAATATCCTGCCAGAATTTGCCTCCAGATAAAATGTGAAATCCTACCCCCACAATGAACATATATCTGCCTGCACATGTTTGCATTCACACACTATCACCACACTATGAATGTATATGCCCATCTCTCTTAAGTCTTTATCCAGTGTCAAGAACACGGTTTTCATGATTTTCTATGACAAAATTCTTAACTAAACGGTCCTTTTCCCAAGACAAATACTAGGTAAAATTTTAATGGGGAGAAAATACAAAATTAATTCAGTAAACTGAATAGGTTACTAAGCCCCGGGATGAGCTGGTGGAAAACTTTTAAAAGAAAAAACTCAGAGTCTCCATTTGATTCCCAGACAATGAGAAAGCACGGGTACTCAGTGAGATGAGTACTGCTATGGCCTTGCTGGGGCAATGGGCATGGAAAATGACTTTTGGTAATTGTGTGGAAACTACTTTACAGCTATCATCTCTCACCCAAAATGCTTTCTTCCTCATCTCTGAAATACTGATTCTAAACAGATGGTATGATCATCTCTTAAAGACATTCAAGCCAAGAAAACAAGCAGTAAAGCTTATTTCCAATCATTATTACATTTGACTGGAAAATTTTATGAAATATAAGACATTTCTAGGCAATTTTTTTCCTAAACAAATCAAATATTTATGAAGGGCCTGCTACGTTATCTTAGATAAATGAGAAATGGTTTCTGCTTTCTAAGGGTTTGGGTCTAGTGGAGACCAAAGCCATTTTGCCAACTCTCTGTAAAAACAAAAACCAAAAGTCACTGAGGACACTGATAAAAGAAAGAGGAATCAAGAAACAATCTGGGTGTCTTTGGTAATCCAGGGGAGGGATCAGTGTTTTCATATCACTGAGGGAAAAACTATACAAATTTTTAGGAACAATAATTTTCTCCAAAGAGTGCTCATTTTCCTTAACCTGAATTTTTCCACAAAATACATAAACTAGATTCTACCTATGCAGAGGAACAAACTAGAAAAGAAAAACAACTCTTCAGAGAACACAAGGATATGCATGAGCAGGACAGTTAATCTGCTCCTATTGCAGGGGACATGCTCAGACTGGGTTACATTTACTAGAATCAAAGAATTAAGGGTACAAGGTGGTCTAAATACTGAACTAACACAGGAAGGCATGTGTACAGTACGTTTGTGTCATAGTCCATGTGCAAAAACTGGCCCACTTACAGAAGAAATATATCAAGTCATTCAAAACCAGAATTGTTGGCTCTAATTTCTGATGAACAAACAAACACCACCCAAGTGGAATATGGTTCTGGTTCCTTTCAAATGAACCAAAGCACTAAAATATCTTAACGTTCCTTAAGTATCTTCTAATGGGTTTCTGTGTTCTACTTACTTGTTAACTCTAAGCACAGATGTCGTAAGTGCATTTCTAATGCATCATTTTTAATTGGATATTAGTGTTTTTATATAACACTATCTAATCTGAAAATCACAGATATATCCATCTATTTGTAAGCACACACACTCCTTTTTATGCATCTTAATGAAGATAGCGATGGGCAATGTTAAAGATTCATTTCAGAATGACAGACCAATCTGTAAATGACATATTAGACAATCTTTTCCTCGTAGATTACACTGGAGCCAAAAAGGCTTAGGCAAAAGTTGTCAAAGCAGGGTCCAGGAAACATGAGGGTTCCTAAAAGACCATTTCAGAGTCTGTGAGATCAAAAATATTTTCATAATACTACTAAGCTGCTATCTCCCCTTTTTACTCTCATTTTCTCATAATTGTATAGTTGAGTTTTCCAGAGTAAGATCTGTGATATCACAATAGACTGACTGCAGGAGTAAATGTGCAGATTCAGCTGTCTTTTGTTAACTCACACATTATCAATAGATATACTCTAAATTCTTTGAGATCTTAAAAATTTTTAGAGTATGAAGGGGACTTGAGTGATTTAGGGCATTATTCATCTGTATTAGTTTTTCCACCAAAAGTGGAAACAGTTAACCGCCTGAAAAAAAGTTTCAGATCTATGGCAGTTGTCCTGTAAGTTAACAAATTTGCTTCAAAATGTCATTTACAGGTTATTCTATTGTACCTATCCCTACTTAACCACTAAGAAAGTGTAAAATTTTCCTTAGAAAATATTTAATCCAATCCAGTAATCTCATAGACTCAGTAGCAACATCAGACCTAGAAACAAGGTCCAGCTAAGAAGATAAAGTGAAGTGAGTGAAAGTCTCTCAGTTGTACCCAACTCTTTGTAACTCCATGGATTATACAGTCCATAGAATTCTCCAGGCCAGAATTCTGGAGTGGGTAGCTGTTCCCTTCTCCAGGGGATCTTCCCAACCCAGGAATCAAACCGGGATCTCCTCCACTGCATGCAGATTCTTTACCAGCTGAGCTACCAGGGAAGACCAAGGAGATAAAGCAAATATATAGATAATAATAAAATATAAGCAGTGCTGCTTTTGATACAAGAGAATAACACAGTTTAACAAAATATAAGTTTGACCTAACAAACTGGTCCTCCTGCAAGTAACTGCTATAGCTGCTAGGTAAAATGCAAAAAGCTACTATTTGAGGGTTCTAAAGGACTATTGCCTGGAAAATCCCATGGACAGAAGAGCCTAGTAGGCTACAGTCCATGGGGTCGCAAAGAGTCGGACACGACTGAGCGACTTCACTTCACTTCACTTCAAAGATTGATCAGTGGCAGGCAGATCTGGGGATAAACTCAGAACCTGGTGACACTCGGGGTGAAATGCCCTCTTTCCGTTACTTTGCTCGGAGAGTGAAACACCAACAGAAAGACAACGACCATTCTGTCAAGAGGAACGAGAGAAAAGAAATTAGGCAACCCAGGCCACCAGAATGGCGGAAGCTGGAGAACGGGACACCTCTAATTCTGTGTAAATTCAATCTGAGGAGTTCTCTGGTGGTAGAGTGGATAAGAATCTGCCTGCCAATGCAGGGGACACAGGTTCGATGCCCGATCTGGGAAGATTCCACATGCCACGTGCAGGGCAACTAAAGCCCATGAGCCCCAGCTCCAGAAGCCCACATGCTCTACAGCCTGGGAGTCTCAGCTATTGAGCCTGTGTGCCGCAACAACTGAAGCATGCCCAGGCTCCCCAACAAGAGGAGCCATCACAATGTGAAACCCATGCACTGCAATGAAGGAGCTCCCACTCGCAGCAACTAGAGAAAGCCCAAGCACAGCCACAAAGACCCAGCGCAACCAAAAATAAACTTAAAAATTTTTTTAAATTCAATATGAATCCTAAATCATATAGGCATGAGAAAAAAGATAGCAGCTGTGCCTAAGGATGAGAGTACTGAACTGAACAGGCCTAACCAAGTTAACTACCTGCTGAAATG
The DNA here is from genome assembly GCA_006410675.1 of Oreotragus oreotragus. NCBI lineage: Eukaryota > Metazoa > Chordata > Mammalia > Artiodactyla > Bovidae > Oreotragus > Oreotragus oreotragus. Next base: position 309,823 of record SJYX01017175.1, read on the forward strand.
AAAACATCAATATCTGAAGCAAAGCAACCAAATCCAGAGATTTCACAAAACTATGTCCAGGGTGTGCAATACTACCCAATAAACAAAAAGCCAGGAAAATGTGACTCACTCTCTTGGGAAAAGACTATCCACATATGCCAACTCTGAGATGACCCAGATGTTAAAGTTATCAGACACAGACGGTAAAGTCACTCTTATAAACGCACTGTGCTTAGTTGCTCAGTTCTGTCTGACTCTTTGTGACCCCATGGACCAGAGCCCACCAGGTTCCTCTGTCCATGGGGTTTCTGCAGGCAAGAATACTGGAGTGGGTTGCCATGCCCTCCTCCAAGGAATCTTTCCCACCCAAGGACTGAATCCAGATCTCCAGCACTGCAGGCAGATTCTTTACCACTGAGCCACCTGGGAAGCCCACTATTATAAACATGCTAAGTAGAAAAAAAAGTTAAATATTCAGTTCACTTCAGTTGCTCAGTCGTGTCCATCTCTTTGTGACCCCATGAATCGCAACATGCCAGGCCTCCCTGTTCATCACCATCTCTCGGAGTTCACTCAGACTCACGTCCATC